>WSFP011428821.1:0-21913 GCA_009831015.1 Picea engelmannii | reverse complement strand
CTTACACTATCACCAAGGTTGTGGGTAGCAATGTTTTTGAGCTCAACACTCTACCCTTCCTTGGCTTGCACCCAATGTTCAATGTGGACCTCCTTCGACCATATTTTCCACAATTATTGGACACCTTAAAGATCATAGAACAACTGACACCAACATATATCAAACTTGACTACATGGGACAAGCATCCACTACTCAGATAGTGGACACATAGGTCAAGGGCACTCGCTAGCAGAGGATCCATATTTATCAGGTTTTCAACACAGGGTAGCTCCTACACCAAGGAAAGTGGCTCAACTAGGTGATGCATCCCCCCTTCCCTCCTGGGGATTCTGCGACCTCCTGGTAAAGGATATTCAAACACCTTGATTCAAATTATCTCTCCAGGCCTCCAAGAGGCCCTTAAAAAATATCACACAGGTCCCTTTAATGTTACTTGCAGGTTCAAACTACCCACAAATCTTCTCTCTGGCACTTTGGCACCACCAATATGTGAGTGCTAGCTCTCATGCTAGGCTCCTTCTCCAATGTGACCATGGGATATGACCATGGTCCATCTCTCTTTATAACTCCGGCTACCACAATGTTGTAACCTCTACCCTTATTTCCTTCCGAAATTATTTTTCCCAAAATATGTGGATCTCTACCGCGTGTCCGCCTGAATTTGACAGACCAACTATACTTCAACCTTCAGGAATTTGTGAATATTCTGCTAGATCCACACAATTCCTTCAAAACTGCAATATCTTGAACACTCTAATCCTCTTCCACATATCTCCTCACAACCAACAGTTAGGAATCGCTTTGCGACTTCACGAATTTGGCGACCACACTTCTCAATACTTCAAAACACCTCCAAACCATGAAGTGTTGATAGAATTCATGAATATCCTCCATGCAACTCTCCCAGATCGAGTGGTCTGTAAAGATCTTTCTCCCTCTTGGACGAATCTTTCTCATTAATTTGGAGAATCTTCAACAAGTTCCACTCTATTGAAGGATTCTCGTTTCTATCTCTCCTGATCTTGTTCTTCCTTCGAACCTTTTTGTCCTTAGATGTTTTCTCTTCGAAACTTATTCAAATTTTACCTTGTGCATGCCTTGCAATAATTTTTCTTCCACAACTTGGATTCTTGTGGCTGACTGCACACACCTTGCAACAATTTGTTCACACTCTTCTGCAAACACACTGCAACTACTCCTCCTAAGCTTCTGAATCGAAAGACTCTGTCACGCACCCCTTGCAGACAACATGCACTCTCTACATACAAATATCCAAGTTATCTACCTTTGAATTGTTCCTCCTCAACACTCTGAATGACTCAGAATGATTCCTTCGATACTTAGTCCAGTATCGACCCTGTGCACTCCTTGCAACAAAATTCATTCAACCTGATTCTTGAAGGCGCCTATGCACTCCTTGCCATAGTCCTTCCACTGCTTGATTATTCCTCCAGAACAATATAATTTTGGGTATGTTTCTACCTATGCACACCTTCAATCTATCTCTTCTAAATTTCTGAGTCTAAACAAACTTTGTCAACGCACACCTTGCAGACACTTATGCACTCCTTGCACATATAAGTTTCATGTTATCTCTTCTAAGATTCTGAGTCGAAACTAACTCTGTCAATGTAAATGTGTTGAAATTTCATAGAATAGATCTAGGTAAAGAATAATACACACATTTTTCAGAGAGAATTTGAGAGATAAGAAGAACGAGAGAAAGAATAGAAGAATTTTCATTAACCGTTATGAATAATGAATAATTTATGCATGATATACTATGTATAACTCACTGAGTGTGCACTGGAGGAGAACCAATGAGCCATAGTGATGGTATAAAGTGATATGGACACACACCAGCAGTTATAGGAGTGAATTGTCACCTATTCTAGTCTCCCAGGAAAGTACAGGAGTGAACTGCCACCTAGTCTAGTCTCTCAGGTAGTTACGGGAGTGAACTTCCACCTAGCTGTTTTGACTAGTCAACTAGTCTTCAGTTAACTGACTGAACAAAGAGTAGTGAGGAGTAGATCAGGGAATCAAGGGTAATGTGCCATCCTAGTTATGACCCCAAGGAAATTGTGCATTAGTTGGCGATGATCCCAATGTTGCATAGTGACAAAACCAATGCAGCATGTAAACTCAACTCAACTAGTCAAACTGAAGTGTCAACTGAAAGAGAATATTCTCTAGGTGGGTTATTCTACCCTAAAATATAGGAGACTAGATAATGACTAATTATGACTAATAAACAAGGAAAATCCTTAGGAAAAATAAATCCTAGGTGCGTGTGAAGTAACTCCAACACCCCCCCTGGACATCACTATGGTGAAAATAAAGAATGGGTCTCAACAACGAGGCCATGTTAGGTACCCAAATACAAAATATACACTGAAATAAAGTGAGGAAAAAGGGAAAAACTCATGGTAAAACCCCCCCTTCAAGGTAAAATGTATGTAAAAAGAAGAACTACAGTTTCTAGGCAACTGTGTCCTTCACTCCAAGACAAATTCATAGAGAATGAAACTTCTCCTCAATGAAGGTCTTTGTGAAGATGTTTTTCATCTTTTCTGCTGAAGGAAAGAACTGTAAGTAGATGATCCACTCATGTACTAAGTTCTTTATGTAGTTCATGTGGATCTTAATGTGCTTCGTCTGAATCCTCTGAATTGGATCTCTACAGAACTTCAGAGTGCTCTGGTTGTCACACAAGATCATGATCGACCGATGAAGGTGAATGCCCAACTCAGTGAGAAAATGTTGTAGCCACATAGACTGAATGGTTATGTTGACTAATCCTCTGTACTCTGCCTCAGCTGAAGATAGAGAAATGGTAGCTTGCTTCTTTCTCGACCAGAAGATATGCCTAGAACCAAGACTAAGTGAGTAACCAGATGTGAACTTGTGATCAGTGTTATTTCCAACCCATTCAGAATCAGTAAGACCGATGAGATCTATTGTAGAGTCTAGTGCATAATGAATCCCAAAGGTGATGGTGCCCTATACATATCGAAGTATATGCTTTGAATCTTTCCAATGTAGCTCATGTGGCTCCTGCATGAACCTAGAAACAACGTCAACTACATAAGAGAGGTTTGGTCTAGAGTGTGTGAGATAAAACAAGCTCCCCGCTACTTTTATGTATAGTGTGTTTTCAACCAGTGGAGTCTCCCCTCCATCCTCAAGTTTGACTCTTGATAGGAAGGGATTCGAAGAAGACTTGCAGTATGTCATGTGAAATCTCTCAAGGAGGTCTCGTGCATACTTGGCCTGAGACATTTTGATTCCTGATGAATCCTGACTGATCTTGAGTCTAAGGAAGAAGTGTAGTTGACACATGTCTATCATAAAAAACCTATCATGTAGAATCCTCTTGACTGCAGCAATCATTGAAGTCGAGAAACCAGTGATCAACAAATAATCAACGTACATAACTAAAAGTAGAAGTGAAATCAGTCATCCTGAGAACGTAGACATATGGGTTTGATTTACAACATACAAAGTTTTGTGACAACAAGTAGGATTCTGTCTTGGCATACCATTCCCTTGGAGCCTTATTGAGGCTATAAAGGGACTTCTTCAGTCAACAGACCAAATATGAGTCCTTCATAAATCCCTAGGGCTACTCCATGTAGATCTCCTCAGAGATATCACCATGAATAAATGCATTCTTCACGGCCATCTGATGGACTTCCCATCCCTTGGCTACCTCAATTGCAAGTTCCAATCATATGGAATCCATTTTCTCTATTAGAGTGAAGGTCTCATCATAGTCAATACCATGAACCTGTTGAAATCCTTTGGCGATAAGCCTGGCCTTTGTATCTATTGAATTGTCCATCCATTGCGCTCTTGGTCCTGTAGACCCATATGCATATGACAAGTTTCCTTCGAGAAGGAAGGGGAACCAGATCCCAAGTCTGGTTCTCGAGGAGGGAGTTATACTCCTCCTACATGGTGGATTCCCAAAAAGAATTTCCAGTAGCCTCGCCATAATACTGTGGATCTAAAGAATGAACCATTAAAATATTCCTGGAAGGAAATGGTTCAGTGGTAGTGAGTACAATATGAGTCTCCTCAAAATCATATCAAGTCCTCATAGTATCGGTTGGATTACCAATGAGATCCCTTGCATCCTGAAGAGTATTATGTGCCCACTTGGGCCTCTGCTATGGCTCTGTAACTGCATCTAGATTCTCAGACTATGAATATGACTGTACTGAATCTGAATCTGAATCATCTGAGTCCTCTGAATCAGAACTCTCATCTGAAGAATAGTTGGTATGTGCATGCTCATCATCTCAGACAGGTGGAAGAATGAAGGTGTTTGCATGTGGGACACTTTCCTTGAATTGGAAACTATGCTCAATGACCATTCGGTTAGAGGAAAGATCAATAAGACTATATCCCTTCACACTGTCAGGTTATCCAACAAAACTACACTCAGTGCTATGTGGATCAAGTGCCTTCCTTTTTTTAGAGGGAATCCAGGACCATGCACATGAACCGAAAATGCAAAAGTGGGTCACTTCTGGTTTGAGGCCGCTCCAAGCCTCATAGGGGGTCTTATCCTTGACAAATTTATGGGGAGATATTTTTTGGATGTATGTTGCACAATTAATTTCTTAGGCCCATAGTCTCTATAGTAGTGACTTTTCATGCAACATGCAAGATGCCATCTCTTTTAGAGATCTGTTTTTCCACTCAGCAACTTCGTTTTGTTGCAGAGTATAGGGAACTATGTGCTACAACTGAATCCATGCCTTATGGAAAATATTATGGATCTCATGATTTACATACTCTCCCCCATTATCAGTTCAGAGTAATTTGATCTTCTTTATGGACTATGTCAACCAAGGTTTGAAATCTTTGAGGTGTTGAAAGACCTCAAATTTTTTCCTGAGAAATTAGGTCCATGTAAAACGTGATAAATCATCAACAAAAATGAGAACAAACCTTTCTTTTTTGATGGATGGATGTGGAAAAGGACCCATAAGGTCACTATGGATCATCTCTAAAAGTGTGGAATCTCTCTGAGACTTTTCTTTGTCGAATTTCTCTTGAGGGTGTTTTCCGAGAACACATCTCTTACATACTCCCTTGGAGAAATGGATGTTAGGTAGACCATCAACCAATATTTTCTTGCTAATATGTTGCATGTAACTTAAATTCAAATTTCCAAACATTTTGTGCAATACCCTACTACTTTCATCGTCATGAGTAAGTAGTAAAGAAGAATCCGGTTCAATGAATTCATAAAAGGTATACAGTCTAGAATGATGATTTACCTCACTGGTTGCAACCCTAGAGTTGGTTTTCATGTCATATATGTCCATGGAATTTTGTGTGAATATGAATTTCTTTCCAGTGCCAGAATTCCTCATCTGATACATGCGAAGGTTGACATAAAGTTTGGGAATGTGTAGAACATTCTCGAAGCTTCCATCGGTGAGTTCAATCCTTCGTTTGTTGGTCACTTCGACAAAAGAGTTGTCCCCCATCAGACTAGGAGAACATTTGCATGAATCCAATGAAGAGCATACTTATTTTGATGCAACCATGTGATGTGATGCTCCAGAATCAATGGTCCAAGCATTGGAAGAGGAGTTGATGGAAATCAAGGCATGGCTAGAATTTCCTTTCTTGGGATTCAGATCTTTTGTCTTCCTCTTCTTGGCACCCTTGGCGATGCAATCTCCAAGTTTGTTTTGTTGAACTATTTGAGACATTAGATCTATTTTATTTTTCATGCATGTGACTAATGGATGGAATCCTTTGTGACAATACGAGCATTTCTCCCCTTTTCTTCTCTTTTCCCCTTTGGATCCGGAGGCATCGATGAAGGGTTTTGTGTACCCTTCCTTCTTCGGATGTGCATGAGCTTTCCGTTTATATTTATTTTTAGATTTCTTAAATTTGTAGCTTCCATATTGAACAATGAGTGCATGCGCCCTTGGCCCTTTGATTGTGCCCATGTTGATGAGCTTGGTTTGCTCTTGTGCCAGGGATTGGATAAAGTCCTCAAGAGAAGGAATCTTCCAGGTGGCTCCAGAAGTAAATATGACATAATGGAATGTGGATACCAATACATAGAATTTATAACCAAGTTTGGAGAGAATGGTGAGAACCATTTGTTTCTCCTCCTTAGATTTATCAACCCCGCAAGATTTGCATTGCGACAGTAAATCCTTGAATTTTGTAAAGAAATCTTGGATATTGTCGAAGCTTTTTGGATCCAATGTAAGAAGTTACACCTCCATCATGTGTCCCCTCATCTCATCTTGTTTTCCAAAGAGCCCTTCCAAGGTGTTCCAGGATTCATTGGGAGTCTTATAGGAAGATATATGAAAAAGGAGATCGGGAGAAATAAGACTGCAAATTGTTCTGAGTGCCTCATCCATGCGATTTAAGTACTTGGATTTTTCTATGGATGATGTTGGTTCTGTGTCTGTATTCAATTTTAACCTATACAAACCTCTGGTTCGGAGATGCATGGTTATTTTCTCCTTCCATGCAAAATAGTTGTAGGGTGTAAGAATGAATTCTTTTTGGAAATCCATCTTTCTGTTGTCTTCAATCTCTTGTACCTGCAAAAAATTTTGGTGTATCTTTTTCTTAGAAGTTTTTTGGCTCTGATACCATGTAAATGTGTTGAAATTTAATAGAATATATCTATATAAAAAATAATACACACATTTGCAGAGAGAATTTGATAAATAAGAAGAAGGAGAGAAAGAATAAAAGAATTCTCATTAACCGTTATGAATAATGAATAATTTATACATGATATACTCTTTATAACTCAATGAGTGCACCGTTGAGGAGAACCAATGCACCATAGTGGTGGTATAGAGTGATATGGACACACACCAACAGTTACGGGGGTGAACTACCACCTAGTCTAGTCTCTTAGGCAGTTACAGGAGTGAATTGCCACCTAGTTGAGTTAACTAGTCAACTAGTCTTCAGTTAACTGACTAAACAAAGAGTAGTGAGGAGTAGATCATGGAATCAAGGGTAATGCACCAATATGGTGATGATCCCAAGGAAAGTGTGCATTATCTAGTGACGACCCCAATGTTGCGTGGTGACAAAACCAATGCAGCATCTAAACTCAACTCAATTAGTCAAAATGAAGTGTCAACTGAAAGAAAATATTCTCCAAGTGGAATATTCTCCCCTAAAATATAGGATATTGAATAATGACTAATTATGACTAATAAAAAAGGGAAAAACTTAGGAAAAAGAAATCTTAGGTGTGTGTGAAGTAACTCCAACAGTCAACACACATCTTGTGGACACTATGCACACCTTGCACAAGCTTGTAGAAGAGAAAAAATTGAAACTTATATAAATCATCATAGATTCATACATTCAACCATGTAAATCCATTCATAACATAAACACAAGAAATAACAAAGAGTTGAAATGAACAAAAATCCTACCATTCATTCATTCAGATTGACACAACAACACCATAAATTTTGGACAATGCTCCTCTATTATATTCATTCAACCGATATGTACATGGATTCATACAATGTTCTTCAACAAATCTACAACTCTCAATGGCTCTCAAATAAAATCTAGCAATAACCATCAACAGCCTCATTTGGGCAACAATACATTTATTTATACAACACGAGCTCTTTGATCTTTCCCTCCAAGCTACCTTAGTGCTATCCTATCGAAATAAAGGCATCGAATACTAAGGATTTATTACAATGAATTTTTATGACATATATATAAGATCAAACACATCAAATTTTTACAGCACATGTCTTCATTAAAATAAATACATCCTCCATCGCTCTCACACGATAATCCATGGAAGATTCTCACCTCGAATATGCCTCTTGGCGAAAGCCATTCTCTGATTACTTTCACCTTCTCCGGATCCATCTTCAACTCATTCGAAGAGATCACAAAACCCAAGTAAATGAGTTATGTATTCATAAAAGAGTATTTATTTAAGTTTATCAGCAGCTTCTCCCGCTGCAATCTCCTCATCACTAATGTCAGGTGTCTCAAATGTTATTCTTTAGGTTTATTAAAGACTAGTATATACTCCAGATATACAATCACAAAATTACCAATGAAATCTTTTAATACCTCATTCATAAACCTCATAAAAGTACTTGGTGCATTTGTTAATCCAAACGACATAACAATCCATTCATACAAACCCTCATTTGTCTTGAAGGTTGTTTTCCACTCATCGCCCTCTCTCATTATTATCTGATGATATCCACTCTTCAGATCCATCTTTGAAAAATAGTTCTGTCCACTCAAAAAATCCATTAAGTCATCCATCCTTGGTAAAGGAAATATGTACCTGATGGTGATCTTGTTTATGGCTCTTGAGTCTGTACACATTCTCCATCCTCCATCCTTCTTCGGACTCAACATAGTTGGTACTGCGCATGGACTCAAACTTTATCTAACCAAACCTTTTTCCATCAAATCTTAGACTTGCTTCCTTACCTCCTCATTCTCTTGAGGTGCCAATATGTATGCATATTTTTTCAATAGACTTGATCCTGGTATTAGATCAATGTGATGGATAATACTCTTGATAGTTGGTAATGAGCTTGGCAACTCATACACTACTATGTCAACAAAAGTCTCTAATAGCTCTTGGATTTCTTCAGGCAGATCATCCATAGAAGTATTTGTAAGGATAACTCTCGGTTTCCTCACCACAACAAACTGCATCTCATGTTCCTTCTTAAATTCACTTAGTGGATCCTTCCCAGTCATGAGAAGTAGACTTGGGTTGGCTTCTTCCTTCACTTTTTTTTCCTTTATTGGCCACAACATGTGTGTCCTACCATTCTTATCCAAGGTATAAGTATTTTTCCTCCCATCATGAATGAAATTCCTATCATACTGCCATGGTCTTCCAAAAATAACATGACATACATCCATGGGAATCACATCACACAAAATCTCATCTCTATATCCTCCTATATTAAATTAAACAAGGCATTGTTTAGTTATTGTTACCTGATGTCCTTTTTGCAACCATGATACTTTATACGACGTCATATGTGCAATTGTTTCCAGCTCCAATTTCTCCACCATATCTATCAATACTAAGTTATCATTGCTCCCACTATCAATTATCACCTTGCAAACTCTATCCTTAGTCTTGCAAGAAGTCCTAAACAAATTGTTCCTCTGCACTAGATTTTCAACCCCTGGCTCTGCCTTCAAAAGAACCTTCGTCATCACCAATATCTCCCATCTTCTGCACCATCTACTTCAACATTCTTCTTATGCGCTTTCAAAATGTGAACTTCACCTCCTCTTTATTTCTTTCTCTTGTGGAACTCCCAATACATGTGTCTTGTCTTTCCACAGGCATTACACTTCACTTCTCTTCCTCTACCTCTTCCTGTTCCTCAAGAAAAAGAGTTTCTTCCACCATACGGTATCCCTCAAGAACTTCCTGCTATTTTCGAATGACTATGTCGTTTTCCATCTCACCTTTGGGATTTTGTTCCTTATGATGGGAAATTCCTTTTCCTCTATTTGGACTTCATTCTCTGCTTCGCTGACTATGCTTTCTGGTCAATTTCTCCTCTACCTTCAGTGCAATATGATAAGCATCTTCCATTGTTCTCACTATCATCATGTTGATTTCATCTTGGATTTAATATCTCAAGCCATTTATATATCCAGAAACTTTTTCATCATCCTTCTCTCTTTGTCCAACCCTGATGTTGAGTTTGTAGAATTCCTCTATGTACTCTTTCACATTCATTCCTTTATGTCTCAGGTTCTGCAACTTCCTCAACATATTTATCTGGTAATCCTTGGGTTTGAATTTATCCTTCAGCTTGGCTACCATTCTATCCCAACTCTTGATCTTTTTCTTTCCTTTGCATCTTTTGTCAGCCTACAGTTCATCCCACCATAGTGTTGCATGTCCTTTCAATATGGTGACAACATGCTTCACCTTTTTCTCCTCATCGACATCTTCATAGTTGAAGTAATTGTCCATTGACCTTATCCAATCCACCAATTCCTTTGCATCCAAATTTCCTTCATACATTGGGATGTTTATCTTTTCTCTACCTCCCAACTTGGCAACCACTTTCAGCAAGCGTTCTTCTGCAACATCATCTACTACAACTTATTCAATTTCCACTTCTTCATTCTCTGCACCACTAACATATCCAACATTAAGTACTCTCCTTTGCCTTGTTTCCATAGCATATAACCTTGCTCAAAGTTATCACATCTCCCTTTCCATAGCTCGATTTTCTATAGGTGGCTCTACACATATTCTAGGAGACATTTTGCTAAAATTTTATTCTTTACACAACTATCATTGGGTGTATTTGATACCACTTAATGATATCAGGATACTTCTTTTCACCTCTTACCTATAGAATTAAAACAAGTGGCATTGATTTCTTCTTGATTCTATTTGATAGAACCTTTTTTCAGGATTTGATACCACTTGATGCAACCCCCCTTCCCTCTTGATGATTCTGCAACCTCCCAGTCAAGGATATTCAAACACCTTGAGACGATTAGCTCTTCGGGCCTCCAAGAGGCCCTGAAAAAATAACACACAGGTCCCTTTTATGTTACCTGCAAGTTCAAACTACCCACAACTCTTCTCTCTGACACTTTGGCAACACCAATATCTGAGTGCTAGCTCTCTTGCAAGGATCCTTCTCCAATGTGACCACAGGCTATGATCATGGGCCAACTCTCTTCGTAACTCCAACTTCAGCAATGTTGTAACCTATGCCCTCGTTTCCTTCCAAAACGCTTTTTCCTGAAATACGTGGATCTCTGTCGCGTGTCCGCCTAAAACTAACAGTCCAACTATAATTCAGCCTTCACAACTTCATGAATATTTCGATCTCTACACACAATCCCTTCGAAACTCCAATTTCCCAAACAATCTAATCCGTTGTCGCATATCTCCTTGCAGTAAACAGTTAGGATTATCTTTGCGACTTCACGAATTTGATGACCCTTCTTCTCAATACTTCAAAACACCTTCGAACCACGAAGTGATGACAGACTTCATGGCTATCCTCCTTGCAACTCTGCCATATTGGACAGTCTGGAAATATCTCTCTCCCTCCTGGATGAATATTTCTCGTTAATTTGGCGAATCTTCAACAGGTTCCACTCTATTGGAGGATTATTGTCTCTATCTCTCCTGAGCTTGTTCTTCCTTCGAATATTTTTCTCCTTAGATATTTTATCTTCGACACTTAGTCGAATTTTACCCTATGCATGCCTTGAAATAGGTTTTCTTCCACAATGTGGATTCTTGTGGTTGATTGCACACACCTTGCAACAACTTCTTCACACTCTTCTACAAACACATTGGAACTACTCCTCCTAATATTCTGAGCCGAAAGACTCTATCACACACCCCTTGTGGACAACAATCACTCTCTACATACGAAGCTCCAAGTTATCTCGCTTGGACTTGTTCCTCCTCAACACTCTAAATGCCTCAGAATGATTCCTTCGATACTTAGTCCAATACTGACCCTGCGCACTCCTTGCAAAAAACTTCCTTCAACTTGATTCTTGAAGGAGATTGTGCACTCCTTTCAACAGTCCTTCCACTGCTCATTTTTTCCTCCAGAACAATATGATTATGGGTATGTTTCTACCTATGCACACCTTCAATCTATCCCTTTTGAATTTCTGAGTCTAAACAAACTCTGTCAATGCACACCTTACAGACACTTATGCACTCCTTTCACATATAAGTTTAATGTTATCTCTTATGAGCTTCTGATTCAAAACTAACTTTGTCAACACACATCTTGTAGACACTATACACACCTTGGACAGGCTCGTAGAAGAGAAACAATTTCAACTTATCTAAATCCTCACAAATTCATAGATTCAACCATGTAAATGCATTCATAACATAAACACAAGAAATAACAAAGAATTGAAATGAACAGAAAGCCTACCATTCATTCACTAAGATAGAGACAACGACACCATACATTTGGGAAAATGCTCCTTTGTTATATTCATTCAACTGATATGTACATGGATTCATACAATGCTCTTCAACAACTCTATAGCTCTCAACGGCTCTCAACTAAAATCTAGCAATAACCATCAACAACCTCATTTGGGAAACAATACATTTATTTATACAACGAGCTCGTTGAGCTTTCCCTCCAAGATACCTTAGTGTTATCCTATCGAAATAAAAGCATCAACTGCTAAGGATTTATTACAATAAATGTTTATGACAGATAGATAATATCAAACACATGAAATCTTTACTGCACACATCTTCATTAAAATAAATACATACTCCATCGCTCTCACATGATCATCCAACTCTAAAACATTAAATATGTTCTTAAATTTTAGTCTTTTCAAAATATTTCATGACATGCCTTCTTAAATTCAAAATCATTTCTTCAAAATGCACGATAGTGCGTTGAGTTGTCTCCCACTCGTGCTTTGTTAGTGATGCTCCGGCATTACCAGGGAAAAATTCAGTAAAAGTTTCATCACCTCATGGGGGAACTCAATGCAATGGAGACCATTTCTTCCTAACGAGGGAGGATTGATCTAGGTGGATATTGGTGGCCACCCACCTATTCCAACTAACTCCTCTTGACAATTTTTGGTTCAACATGTTCTTCTGTACTTATTTGTAATTGTGGGTTCTACACCTCCAAGGTTGTCTGAAGCCCTACAAATCTTCCATGTGGATACTAGTGGCCTCCCACCTAATCCAACTATATGATTTTGTATGTTTTCATGTCATCACATCTTGTTGTACTTATAGGGTTGTTTTGGGACACTAAAAAATGTTTTTTTGGCTCGCCGCAGTCAAACTGTAGGCAGAGTAAGAGTTTGATGGCGTAATGTGTATTTCTATAAAACATATTTCCAATGGTCTATCACATGCCTAAAATGGATTTCGTGTGAAAAATTTACGACCCCGAGAAGTTGAGGTACCAACTTACCCATAGGGGCCCACATAACTTTTGGTGTTTCATCTCTTAGGTTAGGTTTTTTGATGTATAGGGTTTTGGCATTCATGTGTAATATCAAAGAGGACTATGGAGTCTCATTGAAGTCGTTCTTCTCAGACGGATGAATGATAAGCCACATCTCTTCTCAGAGATAGCTAACACCATTCAAGAAAGTGTTTCAGTTCTACAGTTTTATAGTTTCATCCCATTTCATTTATTCAATAAAAGATATTGTTCACGGGATATTTGTGTTTCTCTTCATATCTATGTGTTTGTTGTATTCAACTTGTTAATCAATTTCTTCATCTCCTAAATATGTATCAATTATATAGGTTAACCATGAAAACAAATATTGAACCCACATCAACCATAGAAAAATCCAAGTATCTGAATCGAATGGATGAAGCATTTGGAACTATTTGCAATCTCATTTCTCCTTAACTTCTCTTTCACATATCCTCTCGTAAAATCCCCAATGAATCGTAGACCACCATGGAAGGGATTTTTGGAAAACAAGACGATATGAGGGGACACATTCTTGAGTTTGAATTTCTTACTTTGGATCCAAAAACCTTTGACAATCTTCAAGGTTTCTTTACCAAATATAAGGATTTGTTGTCGCAAAGCAAAGGCTTGCGAGGTTGATAAATCTAAGGAGGAGAAACAAATGGTTATTACCATTCTATCCAAACTTGGTCTGAAATACTCAGTGTTTTTATCCACATTTCATTCATTTAGGCTCGCCTTTGGAGCCACCTGAGCGATGCCCTCTCTTGAGGCCTTTATCGAGTCTTTGATACAAGAGAAGAACAAGCTCATCAATATGGGAAAAATGAAAGGCCCAAAGGTGCATGCACTTATTGTGAAATATGGTAGAGATCATCAAAATAATAAATCTAAAGACAAAGACAAAAGAAAGGCACTTTCAAATCCAAATAATGAAGGGTACTCAAAACCCTTCAACGATGCCTCCGGATCCAAAGGTGGAAAGGGAAGAAAAGGGGAGAAATGCACTTACTTCCATAAAGGATTCCATCCAGAATCTACATGTATGCAGAAACAAATAGATCAAATGCCCCAAATAATTCAGCAAAACAACCTTGGATATCCCATCCCTGAGGGTGCCAAGAAGAAGAAGCCAAAAGATCAGAATCCCAAGAAAGGCAATTCTAGTCATGCCTTGATTGCCATCAACTCCTCTCTCGATTCTTGGATTGTAGATTCAAGAGAATCACACCACATGGAATCCACAAATGAATTATAATATTCATTGAATGCATGCAAATTTCCTCCTATTCTGATGGGGGACAACTCTCCGATTGAGGTCACTCGCAAAGGAAGAATTGAACTCACAAACATAAGCTTCGAGAATGTTCTACATGTTCCCAAACTTTCTTTCAATCGTCTCTCTGTGTATTAGATGAAAAACTCCATCACTGGAAAGAGATTCATATTCACACTTGATGCAGTGGATATCTATGACATGCAAACCAATTCTCGGGTTGCTACTGGTGAGGTAAATCATCAATCTAGACGCTACACATTTTCTAAATTTATTGAACTAGATTCTGCATTACTACTTACTGATGCTGATGAAAGTAGTAGGATATGCCATGAAAGATTCGGGAATTTAAATTTCATATATATGAAATACATTAGCAAGCATGGAATGGTTTATGTTCTACCTAACATCGACTTCTCCAAAGGAATTTGTGAGGGATATGTTCTTAGAAAACACCCTCAAGAGAAATTCGACAAAGGAAAGACTTAGAAGGCCTCCTTTCCTTTAGATCTGATTCATAGTGATATAATGGGTCCTTTTCTGCATCCATCAATCAATAAAGTAAGGTAAGTGCTCATTTTTGTTGATGATTTCTCACACTTCACATGGACTTTCTTTCTCAAGAAAAAATCAGAGGTCTTTCAACACCTCAAAGATTTCAATGCCCTTGTTGAAACAAAATTAGGAAAGACGATCAAACCCCTTTGAAAAGATAATGGGGAGGATTATTTAAACCATGAGATAAAAAATATTTGTCTTGCGGTCAAGATTCAGTTGCAGCATATGATTCCCTATATTTCGCAACAAAATGGAGTTGTTGAGAGGAAAAATAGATCTTTAAAAGAGATAGAATCTTGCATGATACATGTAAAGTCACTTCCATAAATATTATGGGATGAATCACTTAATTGTGAAACCTACATCTAAAACATATCTCACCATAGATCTATCAAGGATAATACCCCCTACGAAGCTTGGAGTAGCCTCAAACCAGAAGTGACCCACTATCATATATTTGGTTCTCATGCATCGACCAATATTCCCTCTGAGAAGAGGAAGGCATTTGATCCCTAGAGAACAAAGTGTATATTTCTTTCATACCATGATTGTGTGAAGGGATACATGATCTTTCCTCATACTGGCTCATCATTGAGCGTAGTGTCCAATTTGAGGAAAGTGTCTCGCATGTATCTAAGCAACCACATGCATACATTTTTGTTCTTCCACCTGTCAGATATCATGATCATGCACATGTCGACTCTTCTTCAGATGATAGTTCTGATTTATATGATTTATATGATTTAGATGATTCCGATACCAAGTCAGTACAGTCATATGCAGAGTAAGTGCATGCAGATGTAGTTATAGAGCTAGAGCCAGATATGAGGCCCAAGTGAGCCAAGACTACTCTTCAGGATGCATGATATCTTTTTGTGGATCCAACTAATACTAGGAGGACTCAATCTGATTTCTAGGATCCTCCTCTTTCACTCACTTCCATTGAATCGATTCCACTGAGTAATATTTTCTTGGTTCAATATTTAGATCCACAATCCTATGGCGAGGCTGCTGGAAATCCCTTTTGGGGATCTTCCATGCAGGAGGAGTAAAACTCCCTCCTAAAGAACCATACTTGGGATCTAGTTCCCCTTCCTTCAGGAATGAAACTTCTCAGGTGTAGATTGGTCTACAGGACTAAGAGAACAGTGGATGGATATGTTAGCAGATAAAAATTAGGCTAGTTTCCAAAGGATTTTAGAAGGTGCACAACATTGAATATGATGAGACTTTTGTTCCAGTAGCGAGGATGGATTCCATATCTTTGTACCTTTCCATTGTGACATCCAAGGGATAGGAATTCCATCAAATGGATGTGAATAATGCATTTATTCACGAATATCTCTCTGAGGAGACCTATATGGAGCAGCCCTAGGGATTTGTGTAGGATTGATCTTTGGTATGTCGACTGAAGAAGTCTCTTTATGGCCTCAAGTAGGCCCCAAGGGCATGGTATGCCAATATGGACTTCTACCTTTTGTCACAAAACTTTGTGTGTTGCAAGTCAGACCCAAGTGTTTACATGCTCAGGACTGTTGATTCACTTCTACTCCTAGTTGTGTATGTTGATTATTTGTGTATCACCATTTGCTCGACTTCAATGATTGTTGCAGTCAGGGGGATTCTACATGATAGGTTTCTTATGAAGGATATGGTTCCACTACATTTCTTCCTTGGACTCTAGATCATTTAGGATGCATCAGGAATCAAACTATCTAAGGCCAAGTATGCACAAGATCTCCTCAATATATTTCACATGAAAGACTGCAAGTCTTCCCTGACTCCTTTCCTATTAGGAGTTAGACTTGAGGATGGTGGGGACACCCCACTAATGGACAAAACACTATACAAAAAACTAGTGAGGATCTTGTTTTATCTCACACACTCTAGACCATACCTCTCCCATGTATTTGGATAAGTCTTCAGGTTCATGCAGGAGCTGCATGAGCTACATTGGAAGGCTGCAAAATGTATCCTTCGATACCTACAGGGAACCATCACCTTTGGGATTCACTATGCAACAAACTCTACATTGGACCTCATTGGGTTCATTTATTCTGACTGGGTTGGTGATAGCAAGATCACAAGTACACATCTGGTTACTCACGCAGTCTTCATTCTGGGCCTATCTATTGGTCGAGCAAGAAGCAAGATGCTATTTCTCTATCTCCAGTCGAGGTATAGTATAGAGGGGTAGTTAACATAAACATTAAGTCTATACGGCTACAACATTTTCTCACTGATTTGGGCATTTAGTTTCATCATTCAATCGTCATATAGTGTGACAACCAGAGCACTCTAAAATTCTGTAGAGATCCAGTTCATAGGAAGTGAATGAAGAACATTGAGATCCACATGCACTACATCCAGGAATTATTACATGAGGGGATCATTGACCTACAATTCTATCCTTCAGGAGAACAGACTGTAAACATATTCACCAATACCTTCACTAAGAAGAAGTTCCATTCTCTACGCAGTTGTCTTGGAGTGAAGGACATGTTTCCTAACAAATATTAGTTCTTTGTTTTACATACATTGTACACTTAGGGGGGGGGCTCCCATGATTTTTCCCTTCTTTCCTCATTTATTTCATTGTATATTTTGTATTTGGGTACCTAACATGGCCTTGTTACCAGGACCCATTCTTTATTTTCACCATAGTGATGTTTAGGGGGGGTGTTGGAGATACTTCACACACACCTAGGAATTATTTTTCCTAAGGTTTTCCCTATATTTACTATTCATTATTTAGTCTCCTATAGTATAGGGAGAATATTCCTCTAGGATAATATTCTCTTCAGTTCACATTTCAATTTGATCAGTTGAGTGGAGTCTAGATGCCACATTGGGATCATCACCATGCAACATTGGGATCATCACCATCTAATGTGAATTGTCCTTGGGATTATCACTAGAATATCGCATTACTCACGATTCCATGAACTCCTCCTCACTTCACTATGTTTCACTCAATTAACTGAACACTGAGAGACTAGTTAACTCAGACTAGGTGATAGTTAACTCCCTTAATTTCCCGAGAGAATAGACTAGGTGGTAGTTTACTCCCGTAACTATTGGTGTGTGTCCATATCACACTATACCACCACTATGGCGCATTGGCTTCTCCTCCAATGTGCATTAGTTGAGTTATATAGAGTATATCATGTGTAAATTATCACTCATTCATTTGGTTAATGAGAATTCTTCCATTATTTCTCTCTTGTTTCTTTTTTCTCATATTTTCTCTGCAAACTATGTATGTCATTTGCTAGCTAGATATTTTTTGTGCAGGTTCAACACATTTACATTTGTAATGTATGATGTTTTATGGTATATTATGAATTTATGGCTCACATATGATTTTATATTGTCATGCATAGATTATGTTTAATGATAAGTTAATTATTAAGATATGATAACTGCACACATGAGTAAGTGGTGGAAAGGACCTGGATGATGCCTCACTTCCCCTCATCACTACAAAACCTTGGTTCCTACAAACCCTCTAGATGCCTCAGGTGAGATTTCACTTGCTCTGCAAGTGATCCCGAAAGGGATGGTATCTAAGGGTTTTGTTTATATTTGAATTATTAACCCCGAGTCTGCCCCCTATGTGCCAACAAATGGTTTCATTACCGGGCCCAATGGTTACAAAGGTATGATTTTACATATATGCTTGAAATTTTCTTTCGTCAATTTCTAATTATTTTAACTGAATGGTTTAGAAGGTTAGTGAAAATGCTAGGAGATAGAGAGTTCAAGCCCCGAGAAAATGGATTCCTGAATTGATCAGACATGTCAATATAGTAAGTAATAAGGTTTCTCATGCAATATATTTTTATTTGAGTAGTATATTGGGGGTTGATATTACAAAGTTTGCAGTAAATTGTACCTAGTCTTATAGTGTTGCGGAGAGGGACTTTCTCAATGGCCAGCATGGAATATATTTGAACGCATTATCTACTTGGATAAATATGTTACTGTGAAAGAATAATGCCATGAATATGGAGTCTGATAACTAAGCACCTTCACGCAAATAGGGGAACAGGGGGGTGACTGAAGGACGGTATGAGAGTGTGAAGGATGAGTAAGGAGTGGATGGAATAAGGATTAAGAGAGAGGATATTGACTCTGATAGATAGATTGGATCATGTTTTGGGGGGAAAAGGTTTAGATATAGTAATAAGGAGACTTTGGCTTGAAAAGGAGAGAAACACAAATAATTTGAGGAAAGTGGCCCTTGTGCAAAACTTCATATCACACCATACAAAGAAAGGTAAAGGAGAGAAATAGACCCTAAGTAATTCCTAGAAGAAGAAAGTCCATCTCAGATAGAAATATGCATCAAACCCATGACCATCTGTACGTCATTAAGGAATGAAGCATGAACCGATACTTGTTCAAGAGAAATTGTAATAAGTGGAGGAATTCAGAGAAATAGTCATAATAGTGGGAGTAGCACAACAAACTAGAGTCAATCAACATCACGAAGGGTAAGAAAAACACCTAATACAATGGAAGGGATAAACCATACATTTAGAATGCCCAAGTTTCATGGAACATGGTCAAAGGTCGTTGAGAAACACTTATTTGTATGTGACACAATATGGATTGTGAATAATGTCTAGGAGGAGGAGACGAAAATCACATAGTTGTCCAAAACATTCATGGGTTGTGCACTATTGTGGTATATGAATTTTCAGACAACTGCTCTGGTCGGATATTCAATAACCTTGGCAGAAATTGGACGAGCATTGTTGAAAGAATTCAGGAATTCTGAATCCAAATATCAATATATTATAGACCTAAATAAAATAAAGCAAGTGCAGAACGAGATAGTGTGGGACTACGACCAAATATTTAAATATGTAATGGGTAGTTTAAAATTTCATATTCTTAACAAGAAGCACCGAGAATGGTTTATAGAATGCCTCTTTTCGCACATTTTTTGTCTGTTAACACAACAAAATTTCATGTTGCAGCCCGAAGCTTTGGAAATCAGGATGAAATTGGAAGAATCTCTTATAGGAGATGGTGTAGGTATGGAACAAGTACATTCATAGTTGGTTGCGCTAAGAATCCAATTATATTAGATAAAAAATGAGAAGGATAAGAATGAACATGTTTGGTGTATACTATGTAAGACATAATGCCATAGGAAGGAAGAGTGCCCAACCTTCGCATAGTGTATGGCCACCATAGCACCAAACCTATTGGAAGGAGGAGTAGGGTACTGCAAGATATGTAAGACATGGTTCCATGATCCAACTTCTTGTTCCTTACTAGGGAAATATTAGAGTACCCCAAGAAATGTATTTTGAAATTTTTTCAAATCGATAGGACACGATGATAAATATTGTCATGCATTTGACTTGATGAGAGAGCACACTTCAGATGCATAGATAATTCAAGAGGAAAATGTTGTAGTGGAAGGAGGAATTCCATAGTATAACACTCCAAGAGGCTTTAATGAAGGTGGACATGGAGGTTTCGACAAAGGTCGATGACATGGATGATTTCATCAAGGAGGCAAAGGACTGATAATCTGTGATAATTGTAATCGACCAAGACATTTAACAATATATTTCCGAAATCCTTGGACGACATGCATGTATTGAAGATCCTTTGATCATATGACAAAAAATTATCCCCAATTGATAGAAAAGTGGTAGGTGAGAGGGAATCAAAACCAGCATCAAACGCACCATCAAAATCAAAACTAGAACCTACACATGATATACACTGAAGAACGTGGCGATCAAACAGGAGTAGCAATTGTTATGCGTGGTGGAATGAGAATCGAACCAGATGTGAAAAATAAAGGAAAGGGAGTGGAACAATGGATAAGGAAACTAGCTAAAACCATGTCATCATTTAATCTAGATAAAGAAAGGGAAATGTATCAGCAAGCAAGGAAAGAGATACTAGGACTAGACTAGATAGTGTCAACATAAAAAACACCACCATTGTACGATATGTCATTGGTTTATGATCGCACTATTCTAGAAAGGAAAATCGAGAAGTTAAACACTTTGAGATAATTTCTCAAAATATGTTTAGAACTAATGCAGGATGAGACAACAATGAGTACACTATGCAAGATGATTGATCAGTGTACATAAGACAAAGAAATACCTACTATGCAAAAAGCAGTGAACCTTGAGTCCTTCGCAAGAAGAGGACAAACATAGAGTTCATATTAAGTGCACATATAGGATAATATGACATGGATTAGGATTAGACATCAACGTTCTTCCAAGATAGACCTGGGAGATGATGGGAAAACCAAAGCTAGTTTGGTCGACTATCTAGTTGAGGTTGGCTAACCAACATAAGATGATACCAATCAGGATATTGGTAGGATTACCAGTGAACATAGATGGAGTGCGTAGTGTAGATGAATTTGAAGTCATTGAGATTACGAATAATAGTTATTTGTACCCATATTTGTTTGAACTGGATAGGGACTTCGATAGTCAGGCGATCATCAACCTGAATAAAAGAGAAATGATTTTTGAAGGAGGAGGCTTAAATTTCACTGCGCTATTAGATCCTATGGATGAAAGAAGATATCTCGATCTCACCAGAAGGGAAATTGATAACTTATATAACATGACAACGTGCATGGATTACTATGCCAACCTCACTGCGGATGGTGCACTTAGTTGGAGAATTATAAGCTCTTGCACATCATACTCAGAGGAAGGGCTTGAAACATGGAAACACCAATTTCATGAAGTGTCTACCATAAGGTGTGTGCACATTACTTTCTCATTAAAATGGATCAGAAAATAGGTACGAGATGCACCAAAGTTCGAAGGATTAACAAGGTAAGTTATTTTATCAATGAATTTGATTTGTAGATACCTGAACATCAAAGGTCATTAGAATTAGATGTTGCACTAAGAGAGACCCCAATGAGATGGTGGGAAACCCACAAGGAAGGGATAGAGGATTGGCAATATTGCAAAAGGTTGATGAAAATCAGGTTGGAACATAGAATATTATGCCCAAGTATACAAGAATGAGTGATCTGAAGGACCATGTGGTGTGATGTATTACAACTTGGAGGAAAGT
>ML865648.1:0-12598 GCA_009831015.1 Picea engelmannii | reverse complement strand
AGACTAGGACAAGTGTAATGACATATTAGTTCTAGGTTATAGTTTAGTTAGAGTTCTATACTTCATTCCAAATCCATTATTCCTTGTTCTAGTGTTAGTTAGAGGTTTAGTCCTAATGAGTGGAGTAAACAACTAAGAATAAGAAATAGACACCCAACCGTTTGATTAAATTTTTCTAGGCCTTAATGCTATCACGTGTCGAATGCCATGTGGATAGAATACGTTTTGTCACACAAGTCTGAGGGGTTAATTTCATTAATTCAAAGCCAATATAGAAATACACACTTATTAATTTCCATAGTGTTGGCAGCCAATTCACATTTTCCCATTGCTTTATAAGCTGCCTACAACAATGCTTTACAAACATCAATTTTTCGTCGCAATTTTCAAATAAACGACATTTTTATTTTCTGTGACATTTGCACCTTTACCTTCACTTTGTTTTCACGACTGTAAGCGTGAAAACTTTGTCTTTCGAAGTCGCATTAAAATCACTATTTAAACTGTCGTCATCTCTTTTGTCGATATGCCTATTGCGCTTACCTTTTATTTATCATTATACGATTGGCAAGGTCCTTTGATCGGTACTCATGCTTCGATTGATTAAGTGATTTGGTTTCATTGAGTTTGTAATGCATTGGCATTTGGATTTACATGTTTTTTTTATTTTGACCTACTTGACCATTGGTTCCATGAAAATACATAGGGGTTATGGTTAAATCTTTCATATATATCTTTTAATATGATACCTATGTTCGTGTTTTCATAACTATTGGCATTTTGATTATATGAAGACCCATTGGTACGTTGGTTAAACTCTTGATATGAGCTGTTACAATACATTGCGCGCATTGGTTTATACATTTACCATTGGTTTCATTGGTCGGCCAAGTGACGTGATTGTTAAACTATGCTATGATGGGTAGAATAGCTATAAGTTGACGATGGTACTGTTGGCAATAACTATTATGCATGGCAGAGATAAACTCCACCACTTTCGCACGATGGAATTTATGCCTATCCCTTTTTCCCGTTCACCTATGTTAGCCCAAGTAACCCTTCATGCACACTGCTCCTGTGTATGCTATGACTCAAACCCTGGACTTACCGTGAGCTCGGCTCCATGGCACCTGTGGTGCGGATCAAGAAAAATGACAACCAAGCCTTGCTATTATTTGACAATGCTCGGAAAGACTTGGAGGCTAAAAGATGGCTCACCTTTGTGCAGCGATTCGAGGGTTTTAATCTCTGTGTGGCACAACACTTCGCCCTAACACTTGATGGCTGTAGAGCCAAGGTGGGTGACATCTAGTTGGAAATCTATGAGGAGTTTATTAGTTCCGCTACAGGGTTACCTGCCACAGGCCAGCCTTGGTTCAAAAATTTGAAAGTGCAAGAGGTGCCTTGGCCACTTCTGTTCATCTCGCGCAAAGTCACCTCTTGTGATAGAGGTATGTCCATATCCATGCTCAAACCATGATGGCATGACCTTTTTATAATAGTCAAACAGTTCGTGACCTGTGAAGGTCAATATCGACTCGTGTTTCTCTACCACCTGCGTTTCTTAATGAATTTTATGGGATACCTGTTGAATATGCCCTTTTTCTTTCAGCGTAGCCTATATAAAATGTCGAAAAGGTTTAAAAGGAAGAAGGCTGACAATAGCGTGTTCCACCATGGACTTATTAAACTTATCATTGTTTATCACTTGATTTTACATGGTGATAGTTGGATAGATTTCATCGCTCAAAATGGTTTTGATGATACAAACCCTATCCAGGTTGATAAGCCTATGGTGAATGAACCCAAGGCCGAGCCGCCTGTGCCCTTCCACACCCTATTGCCTCCTCCTAAACCCTCGACCGACCCTGATGTTGACTTACCTGATGCTATGACTAAGAAGATTGAGACTTTTATGAGACCTGTGAGCAAAAAGACCAAGGCAAACCCTACGGCCTATGCAAAGGGTAAAGAGAACGCTCAGATGATTTCAAGAATGGCCAGGAATAAGCCTAAACCCTTGATTGAGAAGAAACCTATAATCCTAAGTGAGGATTCGAACTCTGACATAGAACATTTCCTAGCCAGCGAGTATCCTTACTCACAGGGTTTATGCCCCGAACCACCTTATGATTTCGTGTCGAATCTTCCCCCTTGCCTAAGAGGTAATCCTAGCTACCTTGGTATCAAATTGCCTAATGTAATAAAACCCTCACCTTCTCCTTCGAACCCTCACAGCTGACCTGTGTCCAATGCGATTTATGGTTATAACAATACTACATCGATGTCCCCCTACTTCAATCGAAAATCCAATCACTAGAAAATCAAGTTGCAGTGCTAACCAACCAAAGAGACAAACTCCAAGAAACTGATAACAAGCAGAAGAGAACTGGCTCTATAGGTTTCAAGAATGTTCAATTGGCCACAGCCATTATAAACTCCAAAGTGTCGTGATCAAATCTATCTGCTCGCTATACATGTATGAATTTTGATATCGTTTTAGCTTTGTGAATGACCAGGATTAATATACTGATTTGAATTGGGTCTTCGAATAGCTATGTTTACGTTTCGAAATGATTCTGTCATAATGTGTTCATCCTGCATATATTTCTCTTTGTTAAAATTTAATGGAATTTCGTTTTGGGTACGTGATTTGATCATTCCCAGTTTAGCCATTGATAGATTTTTATTGTATTTGAATGGTTTTCATTTGGATTTGATTTGTTCTTTTGTCTGATTGAGTTAACGAAATTAACGATTTGCTTTCAATTGAATTCGTTGTGTATCTATTTTGAATAGGAAGTTTTTTCACGCTCAATTTAGAATGTGATCATGTTTGGATTTGATTTCGTTATGGTTCATATGCTGTGATTGGTAAACAATTTCAATGAGTTTGTTACGATCTTTTAATATGCTGTGTCATGTAAAAACAGGAATACAAACTCTGTTCGGTTTAAATTTGGAAAAACGACTATGTTTTTGCGGAAAGAATGCTCTCATTTAAGCCTGTGAAAATATTATTCATGCCCGAGTCATGGAACGAGTATGATTTGCAATGACTATGTTAAACTCCAGTTGTTCAATTCGCTTGCTAGATTCGCACCATAAATGATGCTCTGTTTGATTTTAAATTTGTAAAACGAATTGGGCAAACCCAGTTATAATTCATTTGATTTGAACGATTTTGATCAAAGTCAATCGATCTTGTTTGCCCAATTTGCAATGATCAAACGATTGGATAATCCTTACGAATTTTGTTACCAATTTATGATTTTATTTGAATTGATTTTTGTGCCAGTTTGATCCAATCCACTAGTGGCATGAAATCGTTTGCTATGTCAATATAGTTATAACGATTTGAAAATGATCTTGTTGGATTCGATCATATCTCTTGTTTAACAATTGACCACAATTCATTTTTATTACATCAGTTTTAAATTGATATCAAACGATTTCACAACTGTTGATTATGATTCTGTTAGTTCGATTTTGTGGTAACAAAAGAAACATAGTACGCCTATCTCTGTATTCATTTGATCAATTTTGATCCTGTTTGATTTCGAATGGTATAATAATTTCAAATTGAATGATTCGTTTTCAAATAGCTATTGGATGTTAATTGAATCTGATTTTTTTGAAAAGATTTTGATGCTGATTCTGTGTCTTATTTAGACTAGCTACAGAATCGGCAAGATTTTGTAGCTAGTCTATAGGATTAGATTTTTATCATTTTGTTAATAAAGAATCCTTCTAACTTGTTTATTTTTTGCCCTTTTCAGGTAAATTCGAATTGAATGGGACATGATGGACAGGCTAGGGGAATATTTGTGTGTTTTAATTTAATTTTAGTTTAGTTAAACTTCGAATATCTTCCCAGATTTTATGTAAACAGTTTTGATAACTTCCACAGGGAGGTTTTACCCTATGGAAAAACTTACAAATACTTGTTATTTTTGTAATAAGGATCATCCTCACTTGTGGGAGAACCAGGCTATGGATTCCTAATACAAACTGAGACAGAAGTTGATGTTCTGCTATAGCTTTCGCTTTCATAATATCAATTTTTTGTTTAAAGTTTATGCATGTCATTAGCAAGTGATTATAGACTACTTTCGCTATCATAGTCTTTTGCAGAATGATGTGATTTAATTAATATGATCCATGTCTGATTTCTTTCAACATTTAAAAACACAACAATTATTTTATTCAATTAATGAATGACAGATTTGTCTTCTTCATCAATTGAATTATTTTGTATAAGTCTTTGCATACAGGTTTATCTAACTGTGTAGATTTATAAATTATATGATTGTTGTGATTTTTATATCTTGTTTGTCCTGTAATCACGCTTCAAGAGCACTGCAACTATCATTTATGAGTAGCTCCTGGATAACTCGGTGCGGGTTTCCTCCCTCCGATCAACTAAAATAATCATCATACACAGAGCAAATCTGGAGCATTTCTCCAGGTCAGTTTGTAATTTATTTTCATTAATTTCTTAGTATACCATTAGTATTTTAGTTAGATACACTTGTAGTTTAGATTAGTGATTTAGTTTAGTTAGTTCTATTTTATTTCTTGTTTATAAAATTATAAAATCAACAAAAATATCTTTCTCCATCTTGGGGCAGAATATAAATGAGTTTTTTAGGTTTTATTTAAATTTGTAAATTGTACATATTATACATTTTGTGAATAAGTTATATTTCAGATAGTAGTTAGATAGTTAATTAATTAGAGTTAGTATAACCGTTAGATTAGTTTAGTTTGTTTAATAGTTAGTTTTAATTAGATTAGTTTATTAGTTTGTTTTATTTGTTTCTAGTTAGTTTAGAATAGTTTTTCTTTCTTGTTTTCTTAGGACCTTAGATCGGCTAGCGGAGACGCTAAACCCGTTAGGGTGGTTCATTCCAAACATCTTGGTTTATTAGACAACCCCGGACCGGTTCCACTCTTCCAGTTGACAGACAATCAATTTTTCCCGCCAAAAAACGATGCTAGAAGGAGGGGCTGAACTTAATTAATCGCACGCGGCGGTCACAAGACTCCTCCACCCCCTAATCGTTCACCTATTGTGACTAGAAGCCATTCAAACGATAATATCCCCATTCAAACAACAACTACTTCAACCGATGATCTACAGATCACAGTTGAGCCAACAACCCCTAATCCTACAGGTGGTGACATACAAGATATTGTTCGTCAATCTCTTATTAAAACACATAGTTCCTTAGCCCATTTGAGGCAACCTAACCATCCGTGGGGGAAACCTTTGGATTTCTCTGATATCAGAGAACAATTAGGAGGCATTGATCTTACTGTGAATCCTTCAGATCCAATATTAAATCCTGCTGCAGGAGGATCTGGGATACCCCCTTCACCACCTCCATCATCTCCTTCCTCTTCTGGAGGAGATTCCTTTGACGAAGGAAATTCCCCTTCTTAGCCTTCCACACCCACTACCCCAATGGAAAATCAGAACAACCCCGCTAGACCGTGTCTTGATCAAGATGTCGTAGTTGTACCTGGAGCTCAACATCCTTTACCTAAGCATCCAGAGAAATGGCTTCCAAAGTTTGATCCTGACTCAAAAAAGATCGTTGAAGATCACATTAAAAAATTTATGTTAGCCATAAGACTCTGCAATGTCGAACATGAAGACGTTGTCTGTAGGTTGTTCCCGTTTACTTTTGAGGGTAATGCATCCACATGGTACTTTTCCCAGCAACCTCATACCATTGTGTCTGGGGAAAAGTTTGAGTCATGCTTTTTGGAAAAGTTCAGAGACGGTAAACCTTCGAAATTCCTAGTCATGGATCTTTCTAGATTAAGAATGAACCCAAAAGAAAAAGTTAAAGACTTTAATCAAAGATTCTTAACACTTAAAAACCGAATCCCTACGGATTCCATACCTACCGAGAGTCTTATAATAGCTTACTACACTAAATCTTTGCATCAAAGTATAGCTATTTGGGTTAAACAATCTAAGAAAGCCACGTTGTTAGAGGCCTTCGAGGAGGCTAGCCAGATTGAAAAAGACATACTTAGTCTTAAAGACTCTTCTAGCAATGAAACTGAGACTAGTTCTTCTTCTAAAAAGAAGATCGAGATCTTTCCAAGACCTACTCAAAATAAAACACAACCTGAAAAATCTGATTTAGAAAACTTAACTAAAGTTGTTCAAAAACTGTCAAATCAAGTTATAGACTTAAAAAGGTCGATTGAAGAAACTTCCTCGAGTAAAGGGCCTTACAAACCCCCGTTCCGGAAGCCTTTTTCTACCAACCGACCTAATCCAACCACCGAAGGCCTAAATCTAGAAAGTCTGCAATGCACCCTTCAAACTATTCTAGAAGCCTAAGATAACTTGATGCCCCCTAAGATCCCTCAGGAGGTAGTTGAACAAGAGACAATTCAAGAAGAAGAGTCTTCTCCAAACATTTTTGGACACTTCTCGGATAGCATCTTTCAAGCTAACTTCGAGACAGTGCATCCCTATAACACCAGGAGTAAGACAACAAACAAACCTTCTTCCGAAAACACTACAACTTCACCTCCAAAGCCATCTAAATAAGCTGAGACTAAACAGAGTAATGTGAACCCCAACTTAGATTATGATGTTGTTGACGATCTTAAAAATTTCAGGGCTAACATTTCTATTTATGAGTTATTGAAATTTCCATTTCTGCTTCAAAAAATATTGCAAAATATTTCAGAGAATGGCAAAAATGGTAATTCTAATGGTAACAAGGTTGTGCAAAACAAAGTCCCGCAGAAGACTTCCACTAAAAATAATCCTGATCCTTAAGATAAAGAAAGCCTTCCTGTAAGTACTGTAAATAATGTAAATAATGTAGATAAAGTAGCTTTAGAAACCGCGAGTAAAAAGCCACAAGCTGCTACTCTTAGTACTCGCAAAAATGTACCTCCTTTTCTATTAACTTTCGAGATCTTTAATAGAAACGTGCACAATTGTATGGTAGACTCAGAAGCATCATCCAATGTGATGCCTTGGTCTGTTTGCCAAAATATTAATGTTGAAGTTGAACCCTCGACTTTAAAAATCATACAACTTGATCGGAGAAATTTTAAAGTTATAGGCGAACTCAAGAATGTGCTTATTAGATTATTGTCTAACCCCAAATTTCATCAAGTTATTGATATAATTGTTGTGGATATTCCAGAAGTGTATGGTCTGTTTTTAAGTAGGGACTGGTCAGAGAAGCTACATGGTTATTTCGCGATAGATTGGTCTCATTTGTGGCTTCCAGACAACGACAAGCCTAATAAAATCAAAGTAAATCATGAGAACTACCTTAAGTTCACAGTCACATATTTGAACGATCCCAACAAACCATTTACACCTTCTGTCGATTCACAAAAAGTACAAGGGATGGACACCTTCTTCGACAATTTCATGGCTGAGGCTTCACCTATCACCAATCCAGAACAGCAGTAGGAGATTGTAGCGTATATGTAGCCAACAATTTCTACACAACGGTCTCATGTACCCGATGGAAATCAAATTTGGTCTCTGTATTTTGACGGGTCAATGTCCAAAGAAGGAGCTGGAGCAGGCTGCGTCATTATCGATCCGGCAGGTAACAACACATTGATAGCATGTAGGTTGGAATTTGAATGTACTAACAATACTGCAGAATATGAAGCTTTACTGCAAGGTCTCAGAGAAGCTTCCGATATGAACATTCAAAATTTAACCGTCTTTGGCGACTCTGAAATAGTGGTTAGATAGGTAAGAGATTCTATCCACTGTCTGTCTCCGCATCTCAAAAGCTACCAGTTTGAGGTATGGAATTTAATGAATAAATTTTTCGCTTTCAATATAAATTCTGTTCCTAGATTGAATAACTCTGAAGCATATTTATTAGCTAATGTAGCTTCTAAACTTCTTCCTGTAGAAGGTTTGTCCCCAGACGCATTCTACGTTGACTTGTTGTTTCGGCCATCCGTTCTCGACAACATCACGAACTGGAGAGTTTTTTACGATGATCAACAGATTATTAACTTTCTACACATGGAATAAACTTTTCAAGGCGCGGTGATAGACGAACATATGCACGATGACAATTTGCATGATTTCAGGATAATACCAGATCCAAGAACTCCTGAATCTTCATCGGATATGGTAAACTCGATCCCTAAATCTGTATTTAGATTAGAGAAGTTTTATGATCTCCAAGATAAATTTAAAAAGACGGTCAACTGTAAAACCAATAGCTCCTCATTATCTTACGAAAAAGTGAACTTAGGAACTAATCAAAATCCTCAGTGCATTAATTTAGGGTTCAGGTGTTCACAACAAGAAAAAGCCGCATTTATTAAATTGTTCAAAGAATTTAAAGATGTCTTCGCATGGACATATGATGACCTCAAAACTTTCGACCCTAACATCATACGACATGTCATCCTGATGAATCCCCAAACCTTACCCTTTCAACAAAAACTCAGAAAAATGCACCCTAAACTGGACCCGACCGTTCAAAAAGAATTGAATAAGCTCCTTAATTCTAAAATAATTTTTCCCGTTAGGCATACTCAATGGGTTTCTAACCTTGTCCTAGTTCGGAAGAAAAACGGGGAAATCTGACTCTGCATAGATTTTCGAAACCTCAATAGAGCGTCTGATAAAGACAACTATCCTGTCCCACCCATGGAACAGATCCTTCAATAGGTATCTGGTTCCGAGAGGCTATCTTTACTAGATGTTTTCTCAGGATACAACCAAGTCCTGATGTCTCCACCAAACCAATTAAAAAATACCTTCCGTACTCCATGGGGCACTTATGCTTATTGCAAAATGCCTTTTGGATTGATTAAGGCTGGTGCCACCTTTTAGAGAACAATGGATATTGCTTTCTGAGGCTTAACCAATCAGTCCATCGTAGTTTACTTAGATAATGTGACTTTATTTTATAAAAATAAAAACGATCATCTAGCTCACTTACGAGATGTCCTACTGTGATGTCGTAAACATGACATCTCTTTAAATCCCAAAAAATCCATCTTTGCAGTAGAACAGGGTAAACTCTTGGGATTCATTGTATCTAGTGAAGGGATGATTATTGACCCCGAAAGGACTCAATTCATCGCAAAACTTCCCCCTCCTACATCCAAAAAATCTATGCAGTCTTTCTTAGGCCAAATTAACTTCATGAGAAGATTTGTCCCCAGCTTCTCCGAAATGGTCAAACCCTTACAGAACTTAATTAAGAAAGACACTCCATATCACTGGGGACTCCTAGAAAATCAGGCTTTCAATGCAATAAAGAATGCCATTATAGACGCTCCATCTCTCATGAGAAAGGATTTTTCTCAAGACTTTACACTTTACACTTTTGCCTCTGACCGTTCCTATGCCGCCGTCCTAACCCAAAAAAATGCCGAGAACAATGAAGTACCCATCGCTTTTATGAGCTCCACTTTCAAAGGCACTGAACTTAATTACCCAGTGGTAGATCGGAAAGCCTACGTTGTTTTCAAAGTAGTTAAGCACTTCTGGTCCTATCTTTTGAAGTCTAGGATGAAAGCCATTGTCCCCTACCCAACAGTTAGGAATTTGTTAGTGCAGAAGGAACTCAGAGAAAAGAGAGCTAACTGGGTGACCTCCTTGTAGGATTATGACTTAGAAATCACCCTAGCTCAGATAGTGAGAGTCCAAGGGTTATGTAAGTTAGTTGTTCATTCAGCAGTAGGACAACAAGAAGAAAACGATACGTCAAACCTAGTACAATGCGATCAAAGTTTAATCTGTTGCGCACAAAACTCTGTCAGTCCTTGGTATGACGATATAAGATTCTGTATTGAACATGGGTCAGCCCCTCATCACTTAGATCCACCTAAAAGAAGAGCATTGAGGTTAAATTCTACCTCCTTTCATTTGATTAATGGTATCCTGTTTCGTCAAAGTTTTGACGGCGTACTGATGTGTTGTCTTGAAAAAGACGAAGCAGAAAAAGTCTTGCTAGAGTTGCATGCAGGAGAAGTTGGTGGTCATTTTGGTGGTGACACCACTGCTCATAAGGTTATGAGAGTCGGTTATTATTGGCCCATGATTTTTAGAGATGCCCATGCCTTCTGTCGTAAATGTATCATCTATTAGAGAGCATCAGGGCGGTTACAAAAACCAGCCTTTCCTTTGCAACCTGTTTCAGTAGATTCTCCTTTTTAGAAGTGGGGCCTTGATATCATTGGTCCAATAAATCCCCCGTCCTCACAACAACACAAGTTTATTGTGACAGCCACAAATTACTTTACCTGATGGTGTGAAGCTGCTGCGTTAAGAACTGTCAACACCAGTCAGGTAATTGCCTTTCTAAACTCGAATATTATCACTCGTTTCGTTATCCCTGATTGTTTAGTATTCGATAATGCTTCTTACTTTTCCTCTCTTGAGATGAGAGAGTTCTCTTTGGAAAAAGGAATTAAGCTGAAGTATTATGCTAGCTATTACCCCTAGGGAAACGGAAAGGCAGAATCAACAAACAAGAACTTAATTAAAATCATCAAGAGAACGGTGGTTGAAAATCACAAAAATTGGCACAATGCACTGCTAAACGCGCTATGGGCTGATAGGGTAACGCCAAAAGATGCTATAGGTAACTCCCCCTTTTTTCTTGTTTATGGAAGAGAAGCAATTATGCCACCTCACATTCTTCTTCCTCCACTTCAGTTGTCGCAAAAAGTCCAATAAGAAGATTGTCCCCCTCTAGAAAACTGAATTAACGCTTTGATGAAGTTAGAAGAAGTAAGAGCCTAGGGTAAACGTAAGTTAGATCAACATCAACAATTGGTTAAAAGTTGGTTCGATTCTAATTCTTCTTCTGATAGGAATTTTGAAGTAGTTGATCTCGTACTGAAATGGGACAAATCACATGAGGAAAAGGGAGAGCACACAAAATTTCAAAACTTATGGCTTGGGTTGTTTTTAATTGCTGAAAAGTTGGGTCCAAGTTATTTTAGATTGTAGAATCTTGAAGGCCATCTTGACACCTATCCGGTGAATGGCCAAGCCCTGAAAATACACTTTGCTTGATAACAACCCTTATATATTATGTACATATTTTGCTTTTATTTTTCTTTTTCGTTTTCTTTTGTTTTTTATTTTTCTTTGAATTTATCAGCTTCTGTTTTTCAAAAATACACATACCTATACATTGATCTCTTCAGAAAAAGACAATAAGAAATTCCTTCACTGAAATAACTTCTGAGAAATTTGTATAAACATCAGTGGTATATTTATGAAATTTATATCTATGTTGCAAAAGTTTGTTGTTTGAAAGAAGTTGACTGGTTTCGATCTCTGAGTAAAGCCTGTCATGATCATCTATTATCTTTTTATGCTATCCCTTTTCCGTAAAGGAATGACTCAGAAGATGTCTCCCTGTCTTAGGAAGTTGTTTTTGTAAATAAAACATCTCTGGATCTAAATAAAGGACAGTTCTAAAAAATTCTCATGAGGTCTGAAAAAATATGTTAAAAAATCATGATTTTCTGCATCACCCCGCTCAACTATATATCTATGAAAAACAAAACAAAATAAATTATTAAGAAGAGCTATGGGAAGTGCTTGTAAACCCGTCGGGATGCTGAACAGGTCTGCTAGCAGCGGGTAAATGAATGCATGACGCCAAGACAACTTCATCGAGGTACTAAACATGCCCACTGGCAGCGAAGCAATGTCGGGTATATGAAAATTTGTAAATGAGAAACCTCTTTAATGTCCTTTATTCTGATCTATAACTTCTTGGAAGGATACAGATGTCAGAGTGGGTTAAATGGAAACCCTATCGAGGCTATGGACGCCTGCTGGAAGAAGTGGTTATGCCAACAGTATTGGAGATTTTATCTTTAATATCATGACTCGCTGATCTTAAGACTGTTATCAGTTTTCGTCTTTTAAAACATTGCTAGAAAAGTTGGTTAATGATGATGTTTATATGATTTTCTGGTTGTTATTTTTGAGTTGAAATTTTCTTTGCTGTCCTAATCTGAATTTGTTCCTTTTGGTAGAGATAACTGCTTCTACCAGTGTGTCGCCATTTTTGGCAGCCAATTCACATTTTCCCATTGCTTTATAAGCTTCCTACACCAATGTTTTACAAACATCAATTTTTCGTCACAATTTTCAAATAAACGACATTTTTATTTTCTGCGACATTTGCACCTTTACCTTTGCTTTGTTTTCACGACTGTAATTGTGAAAACTTCGTCTTTCGAAGTCGCATTAAAAACACTATTTGAATTGTCGTCATCACTTTTTTCGATATGCCTATTGCGCTTACATTTTATTTATCATTATACAGTTGGCAAGGTCCTTTGATCGATACTCATTCTTCAATTGATTATGTAATTTGGTTTCATTGAGTTTGTAATGCATTGGCATTTGGATTTACATGTTTTTTTTTATTTTGACCTACTTGACCATTGGTTCCATAAAAATACATAGGGGTTATGGTTAAATCTTTCATATATATCTTTTAATATGATACCTATGTTCGTGTTTTCATAACTATTGGCATTTTGATTATATGAAGACCCATTGGTACGTTGGTTAAACTCTTGATATGAGCTATTACAA
>ML865646.1:0-21933 GCA_009831015.1 Picea engelmannii | reverse complement strand
GAAAGGTGAACACTTTTGCAATAGTTTCTTTACGGGAATACAAATATTCACAAGGGAGTTAGGAAAAAAAGAGCATAAATATGAGAAGAAACCCCTTTTGAAAGGGCTCTTAAGCATTGTATAAACTCAATAACTAATTCAAGGACATATATTATGTTAATGAATATTGAGAAGCCCTCTGGGCCAATTTTTGAAAGAGAGAAGAACTTGTGTGTGTGGTTGTTTTGTTGTGAACTGTTTCAAATGGAATGTATGTTGATCACATGGACTGTAAGGACAATGTTTGCTTATAGACTAATTTGATGCATTCAATGCCATTTTGCAGTATTGTTATTCTTTCTAATATTTATAAGTCCCGACCTCATGAGTTATTATGTATGCAGAAATATAATTTGGACTTTTCTGGTTATATGTATGTATGCATATGTTTCTAACTTTGCACCTTTATTCCAACTATTTGGGTGAGGTTTTTGGAAGATTTTAGTTTCACTACAACTCATTTTGGTTACTTCAGTGTGCTCTTAGATATGATAGGATAGATTATAAGTAGATTATATTTATTTTTATATATAGTCTTCATATACATATTTACATTGCATAACCATCCATCTTCACCCTCATAATACACAAATGGCAGCCGATCCAAATTCCAAATGAGTCTCCTAAACCAAACTGTGCATAGTCTAATTGGGAATGTGTATCGGGAAGTACCCCTTACTGTTACAGGGCAAATTTATCCCTGTCAACATAATTGTATAGCACACCAACTGAAGAAAGTTATTAAAATAACATGATCTTACTATCAATACTTTGAAATTTTCTACGAAAATAAATCGATGTGTTATATGTACACACTACATCTGTGTGATACTCACAGTATAGCGCACCGAAAATGTAACTTTTGAAAAAAAACAATGTGTGTGTTTATCATGAATGCATTAAAATATAGAACAAAAAAATGAGCGGGAATTTGAGTTTTTGTGTTTATAAAGGAAACCCTATTCATTCTTTTATTTGTTTTCCAAAATTTAGAAAGGATGTTTCTATAACAAAGTTTTATCAGCAAAGATTTCAGAGTGGGTGGATTTTTTTTAAGAGCAAATTTGAGGGGGGTTATTGTAGATCACATAGAAGTCTGCATAAGAGAAATTTCAGGTACATGATTTCATTCTATTAATCATCTTGATCATTCTCCTAATTTATTCAAACAATTTTTCAGTGCATTCCCAACCAAAAAAAAAAGGGGTTTCATAGTTACCTTCAATATTGGAAGCCCTAATTTCCTCGTTGTGTTTTTTCTTTCTAGTTCTATATTTCACAACAATTTTTTTTTTAAGCACGATTTATTTATAGGGTTTGTTTATTTATATATGGGTGTTTCCTATTCATTGCAATAAAACCACTAATTACATTCGATCCCAAACCATCATGTCGTTGTCAGTTTTTTTTCTTAAAATGCCTTCATAGTGACACATGGGCTCTATACATAGTAAGCGCATCAACACTTATTTGTTTGTAAACAAAATCGCTTTATTTCAATTCAAAATATTATTAAAAAATAAGTTTCACAATCGACGGTGCACATTTTACCTAAAAACGCACCAGGGCACAGTTTTTACAAAGTGCACCGTCGATTTTAAAATGGAAAAGATACTTTTTTATATGGAAATCGTCATTTCTTAAATAATTTATTCCCTTCTCGACAATGTGTGATAAACATTACTTATGAATTCATGTTTTTCCTAATTCATAAAGCATCAACTGAATACAAAAAAATGTAAAATGTTTTCAATTGCGAATGGCACTATTATACTGTATCGGTGCATATATGTATGGTTGACGCATCAATGCATATACATATTGTTGACACCCTGATATGTATTATATTAATATATGCACTGAGATGTTAATTTAAAAAAAATATTAATAATTTTTATATCTTTTTTTCATAGATTATTGAACATTCCAAGGGACAAACAAGGGGAAAACCAAGACATGTCCGTAGGGATGTCTAAAAAAGTGTAGGAGAAGATGTTAAGAGAAATAAACATAATTGTGTTGCAAGAGGATCCATCCCAACCATAATGTGCATCAAAGGTATGTAATCATTTATTTATTATTTTATGTACATCGAATTTAAGTATCGTGTGAAATACTAATTTTTAATTGTTTTGTTGCAGAAAAGAAAAACAAATAGAATCCATTCAACACATAAGACATGACAACCACAGATAAAAGGGTTGATCGTAAACTTTGTGAGTATTCATGTTTTTGGTCTTTCTTAAGATTTCATGTTTGTTTTGATCTTTATATTTAAATAATTAATTTACATTTTCCCATGGATATCTTCTACTAGGTGCTAACATACAAAGAGGATCCAACCCATAAATTGATAAGCATTGGGATGTGAGTATATGTTGAAGAATGAAAGTTTAGTTGAACAATTTGTTAGTAGCTATGTTGTTTAACTTCCCTTTTTTTATGATTATTAATTTTTTTTTTTTGATAATGATTATATCGATTTTGCTTTGTCATGTTCTATTAAACATGCAGGAAACAAAGTATGGAATGCAACCAATAGAAGATATTTTGAGAGAATTCTTGAAGCATGGCTTCGAAAGAATGTGTATTGTTTATGAAAGACTTGGTGCTAAGGTATGTTTTTTTATTTACACAATCATGTATATTCTACTATATATATAAATGTAGATATACTTATTATGGTTTATTTCTATGTTTGTAGATGGAATATAAAGGAGAAGAACATAAAATATAATCCAATCAAGAAAACATTATGTTAAAAAACCAAAGTATAATATCACCTACAAATTATGAAGAAATGAGGCATGCACACAACTCGAGAAATGTCAATAGTTCAACTGATGAATTAAAAACAATATAATTGCATGTTATTGCAAGTTATATATTTTGGAGTATTTGTCTCTGAAAATCAGGGATTTGGTTTAATATACTCGACATATTGTCCCAATTGCAAGAGAACATGTTACCAATAAGTGTAACATTTACAAATTGGTTGCAATTTATTTATTGTACTAGACCTTTATGTTGTCCTTTTTTTTTATGACAATGGGTCTCTTATTAATATATAATAAAAGGGGTTTCTTATTTCATTGTATTGTTGAATGTTGTAAAATGTTGCATTCTTGAATAATTAATATGTGGATGATTTACATTGTTACAAATAACAGACGTTTAATTGGTTGGATAATGCATTAATGCAATCATTATATTGAAATGCAATAACAAAAATAGAAAACAATATTATTATAAAAAAAATATTTGATTTTGAAATGCTTAATTGAAATCTTGTAAAAAAAAATGAATTAAAATATATACATATCAGTGCACTGTATTCTTTTGAACTCACTAGATGTGTGTTCCATAATATAGACGTCCGTGTGTTTTGAGACATCATACACACTGGTACATATTAATTATAATAACGCACTTGTACGTACTATTGAGAAAACACATCGTTCCGTAAACGATATAACGTACAATAATATTTATTGTTTCAAAATTGTACGGTGCTCACATTTGAAATATACACCGGGGAACTGAAAATAATTTCCATACCGGTGCGTTATCATTATTATACGCACCAAGACTCTAAATATTATTTACACACCGGTCCTTTTACTATAATATACACATGCATACTAAAAATAATCGCGCCAACATCTCACCTCTAATATTCAAAATTTCACTACCCTTCGGTGCACATGGTAAAAAAGATATCGGTACGTACTAATTACATAAGCATTGGGGCACATGATATATTAAACACACCAGGTCTTAGGATAACTTGATCACATCGGGGATAACTATAATTTAAATGCATCAGGGAGGAAAATCCTAAAATGCACTAGTGCTTCATATGAATATAAGGTTGAATTGATGCGTAGAAAAATTATAAGAGCATCGGTGCTTTGCATGTGACCAAAAAGTCGGAACTGGTGCGCAATAGTACGTATCGGGGATTTTTTTTATCATATTAAGGTTCGACACGTTTGTATTATATTAATGCAATTGTGTGTTTTATTATATTAATGTGCCAGTGCATGTTTGTCAATAACACACATGTGTGTTTCAATAAGAACAACAATGAAAAAAAAAACCTTTGCTACAACCTCTACCCACCTAAAAAAAATTAGTTATATGGAACATCTGCTAAAACCTCTGCAGCCAATAGCAGATGTTGTAGCGAAGTTTTTTTTGAAATTTTTTCCAAATTTTGTAACACTAAAAAACTCCACTAGAAGGTGTTCTCCTTGTAGAGTCAAAAGCTTGGACGAGTCATTTACCACCTTGTCCCCATCTCTCATTAGATCTTGTATGAAAATGATAGAATGGTTGTGAGTATCAATCAACCTTTCTATGGCCATTTTTTTGGAGAAATTGGCCAGTCCTAGATAGTCTTAGGGGAGGAGATCATTTAGAAACATCCCTAGGGACATTTTCTCTAAGAGCCCCAATGAGAGATAGTTGTTTACCACTTCGAACATCATAGTTTTCTTTCTTCTAATCCATTAATAAAGAATATTTCCTTCCTCTCCGAGAAGTTTTTGACTAGTTTTCTTCTAGAACCCCTAAACCACCTACTACCCATCCCGAGAAGAGAGTGGATCCTCTGTACCTGGGCCTAAGATTATACTTTACGACTTCAGAGGACTGAGGATCTTGATGGGAGCCCAAATCAGAATAAAAACCAACAGAGTTTAAAAAGGATTCAAGAGAAGGAAACTTCTCTTGGAAAATACCTAGTCCATCAAGAGTGATTAGGGGAGGGAGTTTAGGCATGTTTATCCCTAAGCGACTAGGTAGAAAATCACTTGGCTAGTGTTCAATGAGTTTTTTTAGTCCCACCTCCAAAGAGCCAAAAAATGAATGCACATACTTTTGAATAGGGATAGAGGCAAGAGTAGATATGTGTTTACCCATGGACTATGAGCTATCATGTTCACAATTGGGATGCTCACGATGCTCTTTTTTTGGCTTGTAGGGTCCTCAACTAGAGTAACCGAAAAGGGGATGATCTTTTGTGGACTTGAGAGACAATCAACATCCTAAAACGTTTTTAGAGGAGACTAATAAATTCCTTCACCATCCTTTTTTTCTTTACAAGCCTATATTTTTTTCCTGAAGGGGAGCGAACATTCCTTCACAAGGTGCCCATAAATGCGACATTGAGAACAATTCAATAGGATTACTTCGTAATCCATTGATTGGAATAAAATAGTGGGAACCTTCCTCATCATTATTGAGTCTATTAGACCCTTATAAAGCGCCATGCCAACGAGAATTATGATTATTCCCATGTATCCAGAGTCCATCTAGGAATTTTCTACATCTTAGATTAATCCTAGGGCATTTCCAATTTCCTTTAAAACTTCGTCAGACCACAAAACTAGTGCTAGGTCTAAGAGCCTAACCCATATTGGAACAAAATCCATGTGGCTCATTTTTCCATCAAATTCTAGGTGGCACTTCTTTAGAAAGAGGTCTTGAGAGCCCCATGTCCAAAAGGCTTTGATTGTTTTGCTTACATCTCCTCCTGATGAAGTATCCATACCAACCAAACTTTGACCAAAACCATATTGCATGAAGAGTATCMTAACAATCCTGCAAAAAATTCCTTCATCTAAGACTTTAGGGTTTCATCTTTCATCTGCTTGCTTAAGAATCAACCCACAATGGTTGAGTCCCGARGATCCATAATTTCATGGAGATTTACATTTTCTTCTAACTCCAAATTAACCACCTCCACTTTCCTCTTCACACACTTACATTTTTTCTTAGATTTCCCCAAGCCCCCCAATCCAAACTCCTCCTAGTTAGAGGTCATGGATTTATGAGAGAGAGAGAGAGAGAGAGAGAGAGAGAGAGAGAGAGAGAGAGAGAGAGAGAGAGAGAAGCACCCATCACTTCACCTAACACCATACCTCCAATGAAAATCTATCTTTGAAACCTCCTTCTATTCCTGAAACACCAAGAGTCGAGGATATCGTTAAACTTGGTAAAAGGTCTAAGAGCACTTCTCCAGAGGTGATTAATGAAGGTATTTATTTCCCTTGAGTCTAGTGTACCATGAGATTTAAGTTTGAGCTYAAGAAGAAAAAACCCTGATAATCCATATCCTCCCACCCGTGCTTCCTTAGCTTCATTCTCATGATAGATTGATGGCTTAATGGTGTGGATGTGACAAGCTCTATTTTCCTTTTCACCAATGTTTCCACCTCATCATTCTAGTTTCCTGAAATTTCTTATATCAAATATTCCAATATAGATAAAGTGTCCTCTTCGAGTGGGTTAAATTTGTGGTGGGATGGCCACTATGGAGGAGGATCGGAGCTTTGAAGCAACTCCATTGGAACAGACCAAATTTTTTGGACTTCCAGGGGGTCATCCATGTAGTTGATGACATCTTCATCCATTTCATTGATTCGATGGTAGAAACTACAATAAAACCCTAACCCTCCTTCCTTTTCATACGAGTTTCCCCATTTATGATCGATTTGACCAATATCTTCTTTGCCATATTTTTCTTGGTTTACTTTTTTACCTTTGTTTTTATGTAAATCATTACTTAAAAAAAAAAAAATATCATTATATTTATACAAGAATTTTATAAAAGTATGTAAAAATACACAATAAAAAAATAGTTATTATTATTATTTTTTTTTATCAATTTTGATTATAAAATTGCTTTCTTCATATTTAAAAAAAAAAATCTCAATGTATATGTTTTTCATTATAATAAGTACTTAAGTGTATATTTTTTGATAAATATTTAGAATGTGTATTATTTACTTATATCTATCATGTGTACATTGAAGTAAAGCTAAAAAAGTGTTAAACAATTATCATGAATCTTTTAAAAACATAATTAGATAAATGTCTTAACTTTGAAAAAATAAATGACATATAATATTATTAATAATTTTGAAAACTTCTCCCAGATGGGGTGAATGTCGGTGAGATAGGGAGTGCCCACATGGAGCGGTTGTGGCCTAACATGAAGAGCACCACATATTGGCCATGTTACGAAGAGAATGGGTAGCTAGCACATGATGACGAAAGGTGGTAAATCAATGGATAAGATAGTTGAGGACAAGGTCGAGCTGGGAAAAATGAGTAGGCAACATGTGATGAAGGTGGAGTGGCGGAGAGATGGTATGCAACCTTCATTCCAATTTGTGTTGAAGCTTCGAGATGAAGAAGGTAATTGTACCAGGTCTCATTACCACACAAGGGATAAAGGTTGGAGTCACTTTTCCATGAATGAGAGATATGGTATCAAATATTAAAGGATGTCGATGCTCCAAAGTATAACATGATTAGGTGTTTACATTGAAAAACCCATGCAGTCAACGAGAGAATTCTGTGAGACTGATACAGGGCTCCCTGGGGAGGTGTCTATCACAATTTTGTTCATTGGTAGCAGGGATTTTGATTCAACTCAAGGTGTAGACATTAATGCAAGGAGTGTGGCCCCCGATTGGTTCAAGATTTTAGTGGTGCACCTAAGGAATAGAGGGGGGGAATCCTCCAAATTTGGAGGTACGATAGGGAGGCCTCCACTTCCATAGGTCCCTTATCACACACTCATGCTACAAGAGAGGCCTAGGCGACAGGGGATCATTTTGTTGAAATTATGCTTTAAAGATGAGAAGAATAAGGAAGAAGAGATTGAGGGACGGGTTCGATAAAAGAGGGAGGCTCTGTCAGACACATAGGTTCTAGAGGAAGTTGAGGGTTGGGTGGATGACCCATTCTATTCACAGGCCAGGGACACCAAATATTTCAGCATAGTATCTATACTTATTAGATAGTAAAATATATGGTGGGACAAGCGTTGCACTGGTCTAGGAATGAATAAGCAGAGATTCTCCATGCCCTGCGCATTCTTGAAGGAAAATTTGAGTTGTTTTGTCAATCCCAGTATACCATTAGATTCAGGGTTTCTCCAATTTCTCACGTTTTAGAAGAAAAAACGAAAGATGAGGGATCTCCTAGTAAGTCAGACTCGACTTCATGCCCAATTGAAGTCGACATAGAAACATAGAAGAGGGGGCATTTGGTTGGCCCCAATAATGCCAAGCCAAGCAAGGGTACGACTATGGCAGATGAGCCTAGTTAAAGGGGTGGTGGATATCTAGTTCATGCATGTCCTTTACGTTTTAAGTCTAGTAAATCATAGCTATGTTGTTAGAATCATGTTTTGGGACTAAAGTTCGGCTTGTTCGGTTTTTCTGCTCGCACCACATCTAGTGAATAGTTTTTTTCTTCTTCTTTTGGATGGGATCCTCACTGGGCTTTACTATTAAACTAATATGGGATATCTATGATTTGGGTCCAGAAAGAGGACTTGGTTTCCAATTTTTGGCAGGTCCCCCCCAGCCCGACTATACATTTTTTGTGAATATAATAGAATACCTAGTGCTTCTTAAATAAAAAAAAAAAATGAAAACTTCAATGTTTTTAAATGATGAAAAAATTGAAAATACATAAAAATGATAGTTTATAACTAACAAATTCTAAAGTGAAAAACTATCTTGAAGAAAAGGGTGTGACCAATTATATCACTTTTTAAAGAGAGGTAATAGAACCACTAATATCACTTTTTAAAGTGAGGTAATAAAACCACTAACATCTACCTCTAAAAAACAAGAACTCTAAAAGGTTTACGTCTAAATGATAACTATGTCATTTGTGCTACAAATAATAAATAAAATATTGCATAATTTGTTATGTACATTATATGTGGGTGTAGTTGTTAAGTTATCAATATGATGATGATGGTTAACCTCCATCGAGACCAAAATTGGTCTATCGAACCTTAAGAAAGGTAAGATATTACTTGAATTTCTTTAAATTTTATTTTGATTCTCGAAAAACATTAAGAGAAGCGTTCCAAAATCACTATAGTTTTGATGACTTAGAAGGTTAGGAAGGTTGATATTGTGACAAATATTTTGAAATTGAGATCTAATTTAGGTATATGCAGGGCACTCTAGGAGAAAGTGTTTTTCATCTTCAACCCTCTTGGTGTCACAAAGGTGACAGGTTCTTTCATGCCATGGTGTTTTCAGAATTTTTCGACGCCTAGTTTCACTATCCAACTCATGAGAATTAGTTCTTATTTTAACAATATTGATTCTCTTCTTCAGGCTAAGCTCGTGAGAATTAATTCATATTTTACCAATATTGATTCTCTTCTTTAGGCTAATCAAAACAAATAGATACTTTTGATCTTCAAAATTAGGGTTAGCCACCTCCTTATAATATCTTGATTTTTTTTTATCCTCTAATTCTTTATCGCACCATAGATTCTCAACATCATTATGTCATCCCCTCTTGAGTAGTTGGAGATTTTGGCTAGAGTCTGAAACAATTTTGGGGAGCCTATTGTCATCCATGTTGTTTATCYTGTTCTTGTACATTAAGTACCTAATCATAGTTGTTCTCTSAATGGGGGAAAGGTCTACTTCTCTGGAGGATAGGATAGGGTGTATTGTCTTTAATTTTGAGATTATAAGTTATAAAATTATTTCGGATCTGTTCAATCTTTCTCGAGGATTCTCGAGAGACATTGCATCCCCAAACTTCACATCCATACAAGATAATAGGAGTGACATGAGTCCCAAAGTGGATCTTTTTCTTATCGCATAGCCAAAGGTCTCTTGTGATTTACAATCATTTTCAAGCCCATAATAAGATTTCCACCCTCCATTTATCCTTTTCTTGATGTTATAGTTCCAATTGAGCTTGTGTTGAATATCAATTCCAAGATACTTGTATGAAGGCACTTCCTCCAAGCCATTGTTGTCATAAATGAAAGTATTGTCGGTGATATTGTTGTATTTAATTATCATCACCTTTGTTTTGCTAATGTCCACATTCATTCATGTATAGAGTAGAAGTCTTTGAAGATTCTAAGTTGTTGGCTGAAATCATAAGGATTCATTGCTATAAAAACAAAATCATAGACATAGAAAACAATGATGATGACTATAATAACAAAAGTTGATCCAACACATGGTTTCCCACATCAAAACATTTAACATTGTATACAGAAAATATATATCATCAAATTAAAAAATATTTTAAATCATAAAACATATATCTCAAGATATACAATATTAAATACTCTACTAAAAATTTATATCATAATTATTATATTTTTTTATTAGTTCACCCACTTACATAACTACCTCTCCTCTTATAATAACATATATATTATGTACTGTACTGCCACTCTTAGATTTTGTCATTGTTTTAATACCAATTGATACCCTAACCTGGGCAGGACACATGTGAGTTGTGGCATCTGTGACGTCGCAACCTGCATGTTACATAAAACGAGGGAAATAACCAGAACGTGCCCTTGGAAATCCAAATCCAATACTATTATTTGTGAGTGGCCGAATATTCTCCTTGTAAAAGAAATTTTCCTGGGAATCTAACACCACCCACGTGACTTTTCAGTGTCAGCGATTTTCAAAATCAAACCTGCCAATCACCAATCTCGATCACGATCGGCTATCAGAAAAACTGGTCTACTTCTGTATTGAAATTCAATTTTTATTTGAAAACGTGAATAAACCAGTTGAACTTTCCAGCATCTAACCTTGGCTACCATACATTAAGTCTGGAGTTTGGATACTGAAATTAGAATTTTACCAAACGTTTTACATTTTGGTATTTTTTATAGAAAATTTGATGATATAAATTTGGAAGAAATCACAATTTTCTGTTAATTAACGGTTGGGGAAGGCAGAAAAGCAAACTCCAGTATAATTAAAAAAAAAACTCTAATTAATACAGTAAAAAAACCAAAATTAATGGCCTAGGCCCACCAATCATTCATAAATGCAAAGAAGTTATGAACAATAAATCACATTCATTGATTTAGGAGGACTATTAAGAATATGCCTACATCTTCAATTGTTAACCATCAGATTAGGATTTTAGATTAAAAGACCATTAATTGTGGCCATTTCCAATAGGTGTACCCATTTGGGTGTAATTAGAGCAGTAGTCTAAATGTTCTACCTTTTGGCAGATTTCGGGTAACTTTTTCTGTTTGATTTTGCCAAAAATCCAGTGATGAATGGTTGGATATGCAGATTTGAGTGACTAAGTTTGTATAATCCCAGTGTTCTGGGGTTTTTCAGCGAATCTATTTATACATTAAAAAATGTAATTTAAACAACAGAAAATAGAAATTTTGTTCAAATTTACATCCAAAAAACTCAAAAAATAAAATGTTTAACCCAGTCCAAAATTAACCACTCAAACTCAAATAACTCAAATGTGATAAAATTAAACTGTCTTTAAAAAAAAACATACAACAGCATGTTATTATTCAATTTCATAGGTCAATATTTAATCAAATGCAGGTTATTATTCAATTCCATAGGTGAATATTTAATCAAATGCATGTTATTAATCAATCCCTTCAGTCAATATTTAATCGACGCAGTAGCGCTATAAAAAAACGGGATCTCCCTTTACGTGAAAGGGAGATCTTTCACGTAAAGGGAGATCTTATTGGAAGTTTAGCAAACTCCATTATCGAGATCCATTATTTCCCGACTGCTGTTATAAATGGCCTCTGTGCAATGCGTGAGTGGCACGATCTTTGCAGCGGAAGAAGGGAGCTGGAAAGGGATTTTACCCAGAGAAGCCGAGAGTGCTTTGCAGTCCCTCGCTCTCAGTTGGGCGGACGTCATCGACGCAAACCAGATGGAAATCGTACCTCTGACCGGCGGCATGACGAATGAGATTTTCCGGTGCAGTTGGAAGACCAGAGAGGGGGAGAAGCTAAGGAACGTCCTCCTTCGAATCTACGGAGCGGACCGCGCGAATGTGTTTTTCGATCGAGAATATGAGATTCGGGCATTTGAGTCCATTTCCAGGCTGGGCCACAGTCCCCGTCTCCTCGCTTCCTTCCCTGGCGGCCGCATTGAGGAGTTTCTCAATGCCAGGGTAATTTCCTACGTTATACTTATTTTTTCATTCTTCTTCATTCTTTTCTACTCATTTCTAACTGCCTTTTTTTAATTCGAGTTACTGTTTTAGACACTGTCAGCCCCTGATCTGAAAAATCCAGAAATATCTGCTAAAATAGCGGCAAAGTTATGGGAATTTCACCATCTTGACATACCAGGCCCTCGGGAGCCAAAGCTCTGGATGCGCCTCAGGTTTGTTCTTAGATCCTTGTCAAATTACTTGCGTGAAAGAGAAAGAATGCTAAATTCTTTGTTATTTGTTGTTAAAACCAGGCGCTGGTTAAGGAAAGCTTTGGATCTATGTCGTAACAACGAGGTTGCAGAATTCCAACTTGATTGTATGGAAGAGGAAATCGATAACTTGGAGAAGATGCTGTTCAGAGAGGATCAAAGAATTGGGTTTTGTCACAATGACTTGCAGTATGCAAATATGATGTTTGATGAAGACCACAAGTCTTTGACGTTCATTGTGAGTGTACTTTGCTCAAATTCTTATATTATATTTGGGATTTGGGTAGAATTCTTATGTTATATTTGGGTATTGCCTATGATTTGTTTTTGTTATTTAAGAGTTGAGTTATTTTAAGTAGTATATATATATATAGTAATAATAGAGAAGAGTGAAAAAGAAATTAGTATTTATGTGTTAATAAGATTTTTAATTTTAAGAATTTATGTTTGTATGTGTATATAGAGGGGGTAGGGTATGTATAATTCAGTAGATTTGTCAAATGATTAGAATGAGGGAGTTTCATACATCAATTTGGTGTTTAGTTTAGCCATAATTTTAAAAATAATTATTATATTAATGAAAAAATAATATAATTTTAATTGAAATTTAGTATAATCAAATTATTATTAATCAATATGATTGGATTTGGTAAGAAAATCTTACCAAGTTTTCTTTATTACAAAATATTAAAAATTAATTTAGTTTGTCATAAGAAAAGTCATAAATTACATAAAACATTAATTCAAATCTAATTAAATATTTTTTGAAGTTACAAAATATTAAAAATTAATTAAACTTNAATCTTACCAAGTTTTCTTTATTACAAAATATTAAAAATTAATTTAGTTTGTCATAAGAAAAGTCATAAATTACATAAAACATTAATTCAAATCTAATTAAATATTTTTTGAAGTTACAAAATATTAAAAATTAATTAAACTTGTATTAAAAAATCATAAATTACATAATTTACTATTACTATTGATTCAAATCTAATCGACTAGCTTTCTAAGTTACATATTAAAATAATATTTAGAATTAGATTTTTATCTATTTGTATATTTTAATTTATAAGTAAATTACATAAACTATTGATTCAAATCTAATCAAGTAGTCTCAAGTTACAAGTTAAAATAACTTTTAGAATTTTAATTTTAATTTATTATATATTTTAATTTATAAGTAAATGTTATATAGATTAAATAATCTTTTACATTTTTCCACTAAAATTTTATTTATTTATTTATTTATATATTTAATTTATAAGTAAATGTTATATATATTAAATAATTTTTTACATCTTTTCATTAAAATTTTATTTATTTTTATATTTTGATTTATAATTGATTGTTTATCTTTTAATTGCAAGTAATCTATTTTGGTGTCTTATATGTATGATATCTCATTTCCTCTAAAATAAATAGTATTTTATTTTTATAAGTAAATTCATTTTAATCTCGGATCTATTAAATACAATTAAAAGAAACCAATATACAAACTTTTTCAATATTTAAAAGTTTCTAAACTATGTATAATAACATAATTAAAAAAAAAACCAATGCACAAATTTTCTCAATGTTTAAAAATTCCAAACTATGTATAATAATTAATTTAGTATTTTTTTTTTTTAAGATTACACATTTTAATCTTTTGTTTTCAATTTGGTTTATAAGCATTACAAACATATATGGATGTGACACATCTCATACATTTTTCCATATTAAACTATAAAATGTATTTTGTTTATGTGAATGTAATCACTCCTTGTTAGAATATGGTATCATATGTGCATGGGTGCATCTTGATTGATTTGTATATCTAGTTTTCCCTTATAGTTTCAATGAAGGGTAGCAAGTATATGTAGAACAATTATGGCTTTTAATTGTGGTAAAATGATGTGATTTTTTTACAATAAAAATAAAAATAAATGTTAACAAGGTCTTGGTTTAATGGTTAAGTGAATATATTGATATTTACCCATTAAAATTCAAATTCACAAGAGACATGTTTCTCCTTTCATGTACTAGTTTATATGTTACATCATACTTTCAAATTACTTAACTCTATTGCATCATATAGTGCTTAATTCTATTACATCATATAGTACTTAACTCTATTGCATCATATAGTGTTTAACTCTTTCTATGTGTGTTATGAATTATTTCACATGAATAACAATTTTTTTGACAAGATGGTTTATGAAGCATTACCCATACTAAAATCTCTTCAATCCATAAATTAATTATGAGATATAAGTTTCTGGGTTGATATGATAGCTTATATTACCATGAGATTGGTATCACGCCATATCATACTATATTTACCGTGATATCATTCTATATTGACTATCTCTTACATATAATACATATGATTGTTATCTATATGATTATGACATATTACAAAATTTTATTATAATGATATATGTTTATGTGATTTTATCTAATGTGAATAATTATTTTATTATACATTTTAATCATATTAAGTTTGAGATGATACAATATTATCACCTATGTTTATATTTTTAGTTTTGATTTTTAAAACTATAATTAGTGATTATTATTTTTCAAGTTGTTCTAGATTTATTATAGTTTTCAGACATTTACATATCTCTTTTATATCATGCAGGACTATGATTGTTCAAGTTATGATCTTGTGGCATTTGATATAGCTAACCATTTCAACGAGATGGCTGGAAATTATCATTCTAACATGCCTCATATATTAGACTATGGAAAGTACCCAGGTATATTTTACTATACTTTAAATTTAGTATATTACTTATTTTGATGCTTTCTCTAAATTTATAATAGTTATAGAAGTGAAGAAAATTTGCACCTAGTATATTAGACTAAAACAAACACTTTTATAATAGTTATAAAAGTGAAGAAAATTTGCACCTCTTATATTAGATTATAACAAACACTTAAGGATATTTTACAATAATATGTTTTTTTAGCTTTTAAAATTTATAATAATATTTATATAAAATTTAATGGATGAAAATATATCAACTTGTTTTTTATTTATTTCTTTTACAATTTCTAATTTTAGTTTTAGATGTAAAAAAAATAAATCTCATTAACTCCTTCCACCTCCACCTTTGTAAGGGTGAGTTTTTTTTTTTTTTTTAATAAATATGTATATTTATATCATATACATAATTAACTTCCATCTCCACCTTTGTAGGGTTGAGTTTTTTTTTCTATTATGCATAGGTAAATTTTTTAATAAATATGTATATTTATATTATATATACATCATTAACTTCTTTTTGTTGAAATATGTTTTAATCAGATTTGAAAGAACGCCATAAGTTTGTAATGGGATATTTAATTTCATCAGGTAAATTCTCTAAACTTTAATTTTTAATAATAATATTTTTAATTTATTAATATTTTTTTTAAAATACAAATAATTCATATATCAATTTATGTTAAAAATTATATCTAATTAACATTAACCAAAACTTACTAATTTTGTGTCATGGTTCTAGTATTAATTGTGACACTATTTGTGAAATTTTTTGTCATAGTTTTAAGTTTTAAAGGATATCAGGCATTTGTTTATATTTTCATAAATTCAATATAAATTATGCATGAAAGTTTATTCTTAGTTTATTTAGTGTTATGTTTGGTTACTAACTTATGGATATTTAGGTGAAATGATGAGAGATAAAGAAGTTGAACAACTTTTAGAAGACGTTGAAAAATATTCTCTAATAAGTCATATTCATTGAGGTTTATGGAGTATTATTTCGGTATGTTTTCTATTATCTCTTAAAATATATAATATAATATTTTTTTTATTTTTTATTATAAATTTTTTATTTTATTTATATTTTAAAATTCAATATTTAACATAAATCTTTTAACAAAATAATTATATTACATGATTTTTCATTTCTCATGGTCTCTTTATTTCTATGTTTGTGTTATACAGGGACATGTGAACGATATAGATTTTGATTTTATAACTTATGCCCAACAAAGATTTCAACGATATCACTTGTTGAAACCTTTACTATCAAATTAAGGCTTTTCATTTTACAAAGATTTCAACGGTATTACTTGTTGAAACCTTTACTATCAAATTAAGGCTTCTCATTTTACAAAGTGGAAGTGTAATAATGATTGGATTTTTTTTTATTGGAAATACTAAATATTTTTAATATTTTGTAATGTTGCTTCATCATGTAATTTCATATATTTTTAACAATGTTATTTTATCATGTTTTTTTTTTTTTTTAATGTAAAAAGTCACAAAAATGTTTCTAAATTTAAAAGGAAAAATATTTATCTAAATTGAAATATAAAAAAAAAAAGAAGGTTTAATTAAAGTATTTTGATTTAAAAAGTTGATTATTATAGATATAATTTTATAATTGAATATAATTATTACAAATTTATTTGACATATTTTAAATAAAATAAGAATTTATTTGTTTAAGGAAATTTTATAAAAAAAATTTAAAGGACACATTTTCACATTCATAGATAGTATTCAAAGTAAACATGTGATTTATCTAAGGGGATTAGGTTCGGGTCTTATTATGACCTTCTTACTTCATGGTACTTGAGAGTTAGTCAATTAATGTATGAGACCATATTCTTTGAATAAGGTTCATTAGATAGTTAGTGGCTAGTTACTCAATGTAAAAGGGTTGTATTTATTTAAAAACAAGGCTCACTACTTGGTTGGTATTCATTAATGATGGGACTACAAGTAGTTAAGGTTTTTCTAGTGAGAGACTATTTATAGAGCTACAAGGCTATATAATGATTTGTCAAGTATTTTTATTGTATTAGAGATTTTATTAATTAGAGGTTTCTCCCTTAATGAGGCTCATGAACATTGCTCTCTTTAGGGATTATCTATACATGAGTTTATGCCTCCTAATTTCACATTCTATAATATATATTTCTTTGGATATTGTTCATAAATTACTCTTTATATTGAGAATTTACACTACAAGTGGTATCATTTATCTCTTTTGTATGCCAATACACACCCAAATTTTAGAAAAAAAATAGTTAGAGACATGTTCCAACTTCTTAAACACAAAGATATTCAACAGGTGAAACTATGGTTGGCAAGCATACACACATGGACTACAAGTGGAGTCACCTAGTGTAACACCCTGTTTCCCCCAGTCTGTAAAAATAACCATATTGGCCAAGGACTATGGCAAACTCAAAGATGTGAATGTTTGATTTGACGGACCTTTGCATAAAAGGTCGATGAATGTAAATTATGTTATGGATATGTGTTGCATGACTGCTGGGAGAGGGATGCGCTAAAAGAGACCACGATGGATAATGAGAGGTGGTGGAAGGGACCTGGAATGGTTGCGTTAACTTCCACTGAGCCAGTACCATGCTGKTTTATACTTGCTCACAAATTAAAGCAGCTCTTYGATCCTGGAATGGATTTCCCGTCAGATTGGTAGGTGGGGAGGCTCCTCAAGAGTTAATGAGGGGATGGGTGTGAACCGCCCATCCGTAACAACCCTCAGACCTGACCACARACGACAGAATTCGTGCCACACGCAACCTTGCAGACAAAAATTGGCAAGAGAGGAAATGTGGTAAGGGAGAGAGCAGTGCGCGTGACGGGGATCGCGAAAGAGACTGGAGAAACCCTGGAAACGCAAGGGGTTCTGAATACTAGGAAAAGGAGAGTAAACTTCATCCTAGATTATTTTCCTGCATTAGGAGAAGGAGAGTAACCTTCGTCCTTGATTTTTGAGCTGGAAGTAGGAGATTGAACCTCAAAGCATCATGGTCTAGCTCGGGGGTGGCTAGTGGTAAATCCGTTTGGAGTCACTAAGCCTACGGTTGGGTGGAAATGAGCACCCCTCTCAACAGTTGCATCACGCCTGGTAGATCTGATAAGTGTTTTATACCTTGTATTTTGAACTGAATATCATGAATGCATGCTTGTGTTTATATGCCCATAATAATTTCTGTGTAGAATGATTACCTGGTGTTTTAAACTGGAAATAATGGATGCATGTGTATGCTTATATGTCATCGTTGGTTTATGTACAAATGGTTAAGTCTGGGGCCGAAAGGGTAGCTCTCTAAGGTCTCGGAGTCGTGGGAATTTGAAGCCCCGAGAAGTTGAATTTCGTGATTCAAGCTCAGAAGGGATAGCGAGCCCAATTATAGAAAGAGAGAATACCCTATCATTTGGTAGACGAACGGTCAAAATCCTTTCGGGAATACCCCAGATCTGTCGAGACCGATGGATCTAGAGAAGGAGTGCAGGCGTTAACACCTCGACACTTTTAGCCTTTGCATGTAGCGATGGGATCCTGGATCGTAGATCCAAGGATCTGACGGAGCCCTATTGACCGTCGATCTTAGCCTTTGTATAGGCAGGAGAGTAGCATTTTGCTGATTCGCGACTTAGAGTGGTTAAGGGTAGGGCTGCAGGAACTCACGATTCGCGAGATCGCGACGTGATCATGACCATTGGATCCAAGGCACAGGAGAACCGTTGGATCAGGACCTTCGTGGGTATCGCCTATCGGGGGTTCAGAAATTGAGAGAGTTTCTTTCGATTGTAGAAGTCGCGAAGTGCCGAGAACCAAGGGCTCGTGCAAACACATGACCCATCCGTAAGTGGGGACCGCGTGGTTGATAGGTGGCGTAACAAAAAGTGCCCAGAGAAAGGTGGGAACGGGTGATAGGTGATGGACACATGTCGCCTGGGAAGAAGTCAACCCATTGTTGACTTATCGTATCTCGGGAACTCGCAAAAAAGGAGCGTGAGGGCTCAACACTCCAACTCGCGAAGTCGCGAGATGCGAGTAGCGCTAGTATTTAGCCTATAAAGCGGGTGACCGGTGGTAGACACGTGTCACACTGGGAAAGAGTCAACCCACTGTTGACTTATCGTGGCTCGGGGTTTCGTAGGATGAAGAAGTTACACCTTGATCGCTAAGGCCGCGAAACGCCGAGAGCCGAGGTCTTGTGCGACGGGCGGCGACGACATAGCTCGTGAGAAGAGTATAGCAGGGTTGACAAGTGGCATGTGCGCATCGCTTTGACAAAGTCCACACAACATTGGAGAGGTTGCGAGTGGTGCTACTGTTTGGCCTAGCCTACGGTTACATGTAGCAAGCGCTAGTGAGGAGGGAGCCATACCCATATAGCACCTCGGGTATCGGTGTTTGGAGAAAGGGGAGTCGAGAGTCTTGATTCCCGACTTGTGAGTTGCGAAAGGCGCTTGCGCTAAGGCCAACTTGTGGTCGTCTGGAGGAGGATAAGGAAAGAGAGGGTTTGCGCTAGGCCCCATATAAGTCTCGAGGATTTTGTTCCTCGAAGAAAAAGATGAAAAATCTAAGTTGTTGTAGTGGGTGTGTGACAAATTGGTATGAGAGCATGGTTAAAACACTTGGCCTGCTTGGGCTCATGAAAAAGTTGCGCAAAAACTCCATTTGAAGTACTCTTAAAAGGAGTAACCCTCTATATTAACCCCCTTTAGCAAAAGCCGAAGTTAAGAATGAAAATTCCTATTGTGTGTATGCATTTGAAAAATATGAATTATGCACTGATTGTGAATGAATATAATGTTGACTAACAATAAGTGTTTTTCTTGCACAACAAGCGGACGATCAACCGCGGGAAACTGCAGATGCATAGAATGGTGACGCACCACGAAGTGGGGGATGGATCCCACAATAGAGACGAAGAGTCTGACGAAAGGAGAGCGGTAGAGACCCCTCCCAATCTAGCTGAGACTGTGAGAAGCCTCATGGTCGAACTACAGAACTACAAGGCCGACAACGAGAGGTTGATAAAAGAGCAAGAGAAGCAGACATAAATTAATGCAGTCTTGCTGCAGAGTTTATCCGACATACAAAGACAATTGCAGCATGAACCTAACACCAGTCACGTGGACCGACAACAAACAAAGAAAAGTCGAAGTCCACGTGAGATACAGAAACATGGTCTTTTAAGTGGCCACACTGGGAAGAGCACCTCAAGAAAGGTCCACCCCAGAGATAAGGGACAAGCGTTGGACGATTCCTCTGGAAAGGAAACTGGCGACTCAGAGGGATCTTCTAGTAGCAGAACTAGTTCTTATTCCCGAAGAAACAGAAGAAGCGAAAGCATTCCAAAAGTCACAATCTCGAAGAATTCAAGAAGGCCAAACCACCCTCTTTCCACGGTGAAATAAAGAAAGGGGAGGAAGCGGAGGCCTGGATGCTTGGACTAAAGAAGTATTTTAGAGTCCATGAATTCTCAGAAAACTTGAAGGCCCGAGTAGCCACTTTCAACTTGAATGGAAAGGCTTCCATTTGGTGGGAAGACCTTAAGAATGTAAAAGGGATTCACGAAGCAGACCTATCTTGGGAACGGTTTGAGAAACACTTCAAAAAAAAGTATCTGTCGGAAAAGTATTTCGACGAAAAGACTAAAGAATTCTATGAACTCAAACTGGGGCAACGCACCATAGAGGAATATGTCAGCAGATTCCTCGAATTGCTGAGGTACGTACCCTATATAAAATCAAAGAAGGAAAAGGTGCAATGATTCCTCAGTGGACTACATAAGGACTATCAGAACAGGATTGAGTTTGACAAGCCAAATACCCTAGAGGACACTATCTGAAAGGCAAGATGTTGTTACGAACAGCTGGGGCATTAGACAGAACCTCGCGAAAACTGGAAGCAAAATAATAGTCCGGGATTCCAGAAAAAGGGGTTTAAATCCCCAAGATTTAAAAACTATAAGAAGGACTCAAGGATGAGCTTCCCAACCCGAAGTGTACACCAGCAGAATTTCCCCTCCCAGAGCGGAAATAAACCTTCTGGATCTACCCCAGGAAAGATTGATGACCCAAAGAGAGAACCCTTGAAATGTTGGGGTTGTGGAGAAGAACATCTACTGAGGGACTACCCGCACCGACAACAGAACAGTCGGAGAATTACAACATTCAAGAAGCTACCACTGTCAATGACGTGGCCAGGAGTGTGCCGCAAATTTATGCAACCTTGGATAATAAACAAGTTGACCACCAAGCTTCAGTGGTGGAGATGGAAGGTATGATCACCAACCATCTAGTGTCTATTCTAATTGACCTTGGTTCAAATTTGAGTTATATAGCTCCTAAGGCTATTGATAAGTGTAAATTACAACCACATAAAGACACCAAGCCATGGTTGGTACAGTTAGCCACTGGCACCAAAAGAAAGGTAGCGGAGGTCATACCAACTTGCCAATTCACTGTGGGTGAATTCCCCACCCAAGAAACCCTTAACATACTACCCCTAGGATCATATGACCTGTTGATTGGAATGGATTGGCTAGCCACATATAAAGCCAGACTGGTCTGTTACCATAAAACTTTAGAATGTGTAGGTGAAGAAGGAAGAAGGATAACCCTTCGAGGGATCCAAAAACCTGTCTCGGTGAGACAAATATCAGCCCTTCAAATGAGAAAGTATTGCAGAAAGGGATGTCTACTTTATGCGATACAGGTGTTTTAATCAGTTGAAGATGACAAACCAAGCCTCAAAGACCACCCCACACTAAGAGAATATAGAGATGTATTTCCGGAAGAGGTACCGGGTCTACCTCCGAGAAGGGACATTGACTTCTCGATAGAACTTGCACCGGGAGCGGTGCCAGTGTCTAGGACACCCTACAGGATGAGCACA
>WSFP011428792.1:0-21916 GCA_009831015.1 Picea engelmannii | reverse complement strand
GAGTAGAGTGGTTGCTCGGGGAGTTGACTGAGATTCTTTGGCCATTGATCATTCTACTCATCAGGAGCATGTGGGGTCATGCGTGGTGAGCACTTGGAGAGACCACATCTTGAGGGGAGACTACCTTGTATCACACAGTTGGATATGGGACCCTGGTATCATATGTAGTTGGATTCATTTATTGCTTGAGGACAAGCAATATTCCGACAGAGAGGACTGTAATGTCCCCATTTTGGGACATTATAACATTACAACATTTCAGAGTGTTATGCCTACCCGAGTAGCCAGATAAAGGTGACAAATAGTTCGGGAGATATTGAGGGGTTTATTTGGGAACGACTTGTATCGTTCATCATCAGGATCCATTCCACACAGCTAGGCTTTGGTTCCGTTGCATTTCGACGATTTCCGTAATTTTGAGTTATTATGGGTCATATCTTAATTAAATTCACTAAGAAGGTCATAATGGGCATATTACTTGGAGAAACCTCTAAGTGTGATGGCTCATCGGAATCGGGAGGAAGAGCATTACAGGATAAGATGATGAGAAGTGACTTTCAATGGCCGAAGAAGCCATCAGGATGGATAAATCACTTTTTAGAGGTAAAATGGTTAATTAATTAATTAAGTGATTTAATCAAGGAATAATAAAATAAAATAAAAGTCACTTGGAGGGAAAAGGTCAACAACGAATTAGGGTTTCGGGAAGCTATAAAGGAAAGGTAAAGCAATCTAATTCATTATGCTATGTTATGATTTGATGTTGAGATATTTCCAGAGGAGGAGGAAATCGACCCCCTTGTTGTTTTGTGGATTTCTGGAGGAAACCACCACCTTTGATCGGTTTCGATGTTGAGAGACACACCCTAGCCTATTGGAGATACCATCCAGGTATTTCACCGTGCATTATATTGTCCAGTTCAGGGATTGCGCAACTCAGCCAGTGAGGACGCAAGTGTTTGAGAGAGGGTTTGTGCGACCGCTTGTGACAATTCAGATTTGGCCGATTTCTTCCGACCCGTTAGAGAGCTAGCCAAGGCGCACCTATTGAGCCATTTGTCGTCAATTTCCGACAGTGGAATCTTCCGGAAAGAGAAAAATAGTCATTTAGAGCACAACTCCAAAGGAAGCACATTTGGGGTTCCAGGGGACATTCCAGGGTAGATCTGAGGAATCCCTTCCGACCCATTACAAAGAAGACCAGGACGATCGTTTTGAGCTATACATCATCAGATTCCGTCGGTGGAATCACTAGGGCGCACTCATTAAGCCCAAGAGGTGCACAAACCTCCAAGGGGTGAGATCTGGAGCTCCAGAGGTCGGATCTTCAATCCAAAAGTCATTAGGATCAGTCTAGAGGATAGGGCGCATCTTTTGAGACAGTTTCTAGCTCATTCCGACAGGTATCGCCATCAGGGCGAGTTTTCCGGATTCTACAACAGCTACCATGAGCTGCCAAACTGCTTTTTGTCGATCTATCCGTGCATGCGCAAACCAGCACCCATTCTTCTGATCACAGGTATTTCTTATCAGTTATTTTGTATTCCAGTGACGATCCATGAGAGATGTAACTGACGATTATCATATCTTCTTCCAGTTATTATTGTATTTCCTGCTTTTTCAGCATTATATATATATATATATAGATATCAGTGAGCCGTGTTGTCCTTATTTCGCATGCATTGTCTTATACTGCTAAAACACATAATAAACTAGAACACACATGCAAAAGTCACCAAGTATCGTCACACAGTAACTCAAACGCATTCAGAAACCCCCAGAGTATCAGATTCAGTAGTCAAAACCGTAGTTCAGCAGTAGATATCCAGATCAACTAGATCAGGGATATTTCATCCTGACCATACTTACCACTTTCCATCATTATTCCCCCCCATTTCCTTATCTCTTGGGATTTTAGGGTATATTGACCCAAGAAGGGGTTGTCCCTCATTCTATGGGAAGAAGGAGTTAAAGGCCCAGAGGGGTTGGTGTTGGGTAAAAGATAAAGCCTTATATAAACCTTCCAGATGCTTCATCCAGGGATCACCCAAGAAAGCAATGAAACGCTTATCATTGAATAAAGGGGCCCACGGTATAATAAAGAAATGCTTGAAAGGTTAGTTGAAGGATAGGAGATCTCATCACGAGCCGACCTATCACGTCCATGGATATCTAGTGGTATGACATTGTCATCATCTGGTCTCCAAACCAGGGCGATGGCTCTCAGTTGCATGGCCGAGAGAAAGGGGGTCTCATCACGAGCCAGCCTTCTCATTTCCATTAGGTGTTTGTGGGTGACATTACCATCACCTGGTCACCACGCCAGGGCAGTGACCTTCAATCTCTCCTTACGCTATTATGAAAGAAAATATAAAGAAAGAAAGATAAAAGGCAATTGATGGGCTTGGAAAAAGGGCATTGCGGACGAAGGTACCACGTACCCTCTACAAAGGCATCCATGAATCAGACACTACGACCCCTTGTATGTCATGAGCCCTCTGCCCATTAAGTCTTGACCCCATCCACTTCATCCACTTTACATGGCTTAGAGAGGGACCTCTTGGAAACTCTCCTTGACCTAGGGCAAGATCTACCCAATAGGACACCTCGTCAACCCTCCCATATTTAAGCTTAACAAGTCACATAGTGTCTTTGAGCTGTTAATTGTTTGATATATTAATCTTTGATGCACATGCTTAGACGCCTTATTTATTGATTGGATTCACTTATCATGATGTTATGACTTGAGATACTTGGAGGGCGTGCTCATTTGTCTTTGCATGACCTAGTTGGTGGACAGTTTTTGGAGAACAAGCCTAGTTTGGGCTTCCATAGGGCTACAAGCCCACAGGTTGGATGTCAGGGGCCCGCATGTCGGATGAGAGAGATCAAACTTGGACGTCCTTGATGATGACTTGGACAACCTAGCCCAGCCCTCACTTGCCAAACGATTTTCCCTAGAGGGGCAAAACGTTCCACTTTTGAGCTTGACGTCATGCTTTTGGGGCTAGGGCATGGTGGTGAGGTGCCACTCTTTTGACACATGGACGTTTGAGGAGGAGAAGGGCCTTCACCATGATGAGAGTGCTTAGATGCTTGACATGTGGCCTTTGGAGGCCTATCCATGCTTCTCCAACACCAACGACTTCCTCAAAGTGGCAAAACATCCCCTAAAGGGGTGACATCCTTCTAATTAAGGTTTTATTTGTGCAAAAAGTGGAATTTTAAGTGAACTGTTTAATATTACTTTATTGAGGGGCGAGATTAGGATTGTTGACCCCTAATCATGTGTTTAACTCCTTAATTTGTGGACAAACTATGTTAGCTACATTTTGTATAAATAGAGATCATAAGATCTCATTTTGAATCATAACTCTCCCTCTTGTGAGAGGCCTTGGTCTGAAATTTACACCACACTTGGCTCTTTCTATCTATTGTGCACTTGTTTATGGCTATCTATTGGTGAATGGTTGATGGAAGTCTAGCACTAGCCTTGGATGATGCTTTTCTAGCTCTTATGGTGAATTGTCTTGGCATTTCTCTTGATCTTGGTATGGTTTTTTACTATTATGCTATCATTTTCTTCAAGTCAAGTATTGTTATGGTAGGAGCTAGGTGGGAAGTATAAGGGCATACATCCCCACCATAGCCTTCATCATTTTTGCTTCATCTCATTGATTATACAAGGGTTTGCTAAGAGAAGTATAAGGGCATACACCCTCTTAACTTAAACCCTAGCTAGAGAAACTTGCCTTGGGAAGTAAAAGGGCTTACACCCCCAAGGACGTAGCTTCTCTCGCTCTTGTTTATTTGACTCCATTAACCCAATAGTAAAGGCACTAGTCATATACCTTATTGCAATGGAGAAATAAAATATTGCATTGGGAAACGTGAATTTCAGTCATTTTTACTTCTTGCTAAGTGGATTGTACTTCTTGTGCCTTAGGCACCTCACAGCCACTAGGACATCCCCATCAAGGGGGTACTTCTTGCTGCTGTTACAAAATTGCATCTTCACCCATTAGGGTTGCAGAAACCCTAAATCATTTGCTTAAATAGCTCTCTTATCAACCATTGGATTTTTCTCAAAGTTTGCACACTTACTCTCCTTGGCCTAGCACACTTTTTGGCAAAGTTTGAGGGGATTCCATTGGCTGATTTCTTTGCTCTAATACATTGAATGTTACAACCATAAGGCTGATATAATTTGCTGCAGACAAGTATTTACAACAACCTTATCTTTTGTGCTAGAATATTGGCTTTTCATCTTGAGTTTAGCTAGTCTTTCTCTTGTATTTTCTACTTGATCTCTAGCACTTATTGAGCAGCTTATAGTACCATTACTTGCCTATATATACTGTTATTTATTGCTGCAAATTAGGGACAGCAAGCTTAACTTTCTGATCCAACTAACATATATCATTGCAAAGTGTCTTTTCTTGTGTCTCGGGCGGGTACAATCATCCGAAGAAATACTATACCTGTGGGGCAGCAATTACTTGACTTGCAAGGCATCTCTCTCTACCTTTTATTCCACTTAGAGTTGACCTCTAGGGGATTCACTTCCATTTCCCTCTACCTCCATCTCAATCCCCCTAGGGTCACTGGGATTGCCTCCCTAGAGTGACCTAGTCACCCTTGAAGTGCGGGACCTACATCGAGGTGACATTGGGTGTACGATTCCCAAGTTGTAGCACTTGCTTTGTGGTTGGGTCGGGCTTTGCCCAACCTATAACTTTCACTATAACAGGCCCTAGCTATCTTTGAAGCGAAAAAGCTTCCGCGGCCAAAACAAGGAAATGATGGGTGAGAACCCATTATCACAAACCCAAGGCCTAAAAAAATGGTTGAGGGTTTAACGACCAAGAAAACCTTTTCCCAATACAAGCATGATTACCACAACAACATAATTTATGTATCTTGGTTTTTTCCCTCTTTTGGTTGTGTTAGCCAACTAACCTATAGTAGTGTTTTTAATGACTTTTATTATTATATGTATTTGCTCAATTGATAATCATGTCTAGAAACAATGTACTATGACACAAAGCAATTTTATCTCTAGACTACATGACACTTAACTTATGTAGGTTACCTTTTTGGTTCACCTTTTTTTGGACAAAATGCCCCATATATACATATTTTGGTAATCGTAATCATTAGCAGAAGCATTTTATTCAAGAAAATTAATGTTAGCTCAAAAATGCTATCTCCAAAGGCTAATAGTTTAATCACAAAACAAATTTCAATCCCCTTCCTAAGCCATCCAACTATGTCTACTCATTAGAAACCTTTCCTAAGCCTTCATATAATTTTATTAACACCATCCCTTATTGATCTCAATCATCACACGTTCCCCTTTGAAGCCCCGTCAAAACTTGGCTTCCACCAACCTAGATCATGTAATCCTTAAAGCATATAATATAACTTCTTTCCTTAATGACTATCTTATAATAGGATTGATATACCTAGAGTTGGAAGGAATTAATTACGACTATTCAAAGAAACTATATTCACAAAGCTCCAAAAAGGGATGTCCAAAGAACTAATAAAACAAGTACACCCTACAAGGCCAAAGAAACCATTCCTTCAACTTTTGGATTACTCCAATCATAACCGTTCTTACTCAACTGAGGAAGTTTTCTTCTTATAAAAAGGCTACCAATATTAGGATGTTAAAATGTATGGCTAGTATGCACAAAAAGGTATACATATTCTCTTCTTGCCTTTGCAAGGTTAGAGATTCCATTAACAAAATTTCCCTTCCAAGTGTATCAAGATAAGCAATAAGTATGGAATCCTTTTAGATCTAGATTGCAATTCCTTTGCCTCGCTTGTGGAATTCAATAATGAAATTTTCATTTGGAATCTATGCATGGTTTGATGGATTATGTAATATTTTCATGTCATTCTCTTATGTAAGCATTTACATATATTATCATCTAAATTCATCTTGTGTGTGTGTGTGTGTGTGATCATAGTACATGTCACAAGAGCAATAATAGAAATGGAGGCAAGTGCATCAATAGTGTATATTGTAGACTTTATAAAGTACATGTGAAAGAATGATATAGTTTTTATTTGTAGGTGGTCATAAATGAGGGAGTGACAAGTACAAGTGCAAAAAATGGGAGGATAGAAGAACTCAAGCTTCCAAATATCATAGATCACATGTAACCAACTTTACACAAAAATGATGACATGGCAAGAATATCACTTATTTCACGTCAAACCACAAAGATGTCTTGAGCCTTATGCCTAAAGCAATTCATATATTCTTATACATAAGGCAAAAAGAAATAAGCCATGTACAAGTAATGTCCACAATTAAGAGGTGACAGTGATTATTAACTAGGTCTATTTCCATTCATAACTATCATTATTTGCATAGAAACCATTCTAAGAGATAGAGTCTTGAAGGTTGTTCGGTGGATCTACATCATGTTTTAATGGCATAAGGGTTATAACACTCATGAAAGTAGAGTCAAAAACATATATCTCAAGTCATCTAAACTTGAGTACGTCACTAAAGAATAAGGAACCTAAAATGAGTTTCATAAGTTTCATTGTTAATGAGAAACAACTCACATGCAAGCATAAGATAGTATGATTCATATGGAGCTATAGTCAACATAAACCAATGTCAAAATATTGATCTCACCTGGCAATTTCCTTGGTTTCCTCATTGGAACAAATTTGGCACCTATTGCTAATGCAATTGGAGGGCCAAAAAGGAAGCCTCTGGCTTCTATTCCTGCAAAATATTCTACTAGTGAGAGCTAGTTTGTTGGAACTATATATTCAACAATGTACATCGTGTTAAAGGAAAGAAAATAAACAAATTAAATAAACCTAAAGAATGAAACATTCATCTATGGCTATAATGTAGATAATAATGCAATTTTTTTTTCCTTCAAAATATGGAAACTAGCAAGGAGGTCAACTACTGCGAAACATAGAACGGAGATGCACATCCTAATAAAAATGACTTTTCATTTTCAAAAAACATTGATCCAACAAGTTGTGTATTAAAGGCCATCAATTGTTCTTTGTTTTGATATGAAATACTAAATGTAAATTTTATCAATGGGTTAAGGGAATGGAAATTAGACTTACCATGCTTCATGACCATCATTAACATTGTACCTTGCACATACTCTTATTGATATTGAGAGATAGCCTACTGGAGTACATGGCAAAAAGGATATCTTCTACACATATTCAAGAGACAAGCTAACGATTCTCCAAAATGGTAAACAATTGCCACTAATGGAGGCAAGAAAACTTATAGTTCAACCTTACAAGGTGAGAATGTATATCTAGAAGAAAATTGAAAGTCCATGCTTTTGAATGGAACATTTAAAGGAGAGAAATTAAATGGTGGTTGAATCTAAGTAATACAAAGCCAAGTGCTTTTAGGCCTACTCTCTTCTTCAAGGACATTATAAATAGTATTAAATGACCACCAATATTGTTCATAAGCCATCCTTACATATCCAAAAATTGCTTACTCTCCACTAAAGATAGCCTCTACTTTAGTTCACAATAAACCAAGTCTTCTTTGTCATTTGAACTCGTATGGAAATTTAGTATTTAGTCCAACCTGTATAGTTGTAACAAAAGCATTATTAGATGGAATTTCAAGATCTTCGTATAGATATTTAGAAAGTAATATTTCTATATTTCCAGTGGTTGTCTTGTTATCAAAGTCTAAAGGTGGCCCTTGGTTTTGGGAAAGCAGTCTTTCATTCCCAAAACCATCACTGCTAAAGTTTTAAGCGAACCACTTTAATCATTTATCCTATTGTAATGTGAGGAAAGCTTCCAAAATCTTCCTTTCAAAGTTAAAGTGATAGATTTCTCGACAAATATTTATAACCTTAATATCACTATTTCAAACAAACCAAACATTGAACCTCTAACTAGTCGTAATTGTACTAAATAAGATCTTAATAAAGGCTTTTCCCAAAGAAGCATAATTCCATGAAAGTATCTGATCTTTTGCATTTAAAGAATGACTAAATAAGGTTTTTCATGCTCTTTGCTCCTAAGATAGGGTTTTCTCTATAAAGTCTGTGTTATTCAATGTCATTGCATATGGAGAAGCTAGTTACCATGGTTATGCTCAAGCCGTTGCTAATATCTTAAGACACGTGGCCAAAAAGAATGCATCCATGACTTTTGATAAAGTCCTTTGGGTTTCTCCCCATCCAAATGAAGCATCCTCTTGTCCACTACCCTCATCTCCAATCATTCTTAGTTTGTTTATGTGCTTATGCAAGGGTCCCTCGACATCAACTCATTGATAAGAATGAATCCTCAAGGGATATGACTCTAGAAAACCTACATTCTTTCTGTTGATATTATGGTAGTTGCGGGAGGTATTAACCTCCACATGTAACCTTTGACAAGACTAGAATATTCCTGGAAGCAACAGAAACCCTAAAACGTTGGATAATAACCCTAGGAGACAAGTCGGCTCAAGAGAATATTTAATATTGAGTTATTAGCCTCCAGAAAGAGAAGTCAGCCCAATCAAGTGAGATGGAGTAGTATAAATAGAGGGCGCTAGAGCTCATTTGTCACTCTCACTCTCACTCTCACAACTGCATAAGAAGTAGTGGTGCGCAAGTTTGGAGAGGGAGTGCAGTTGCAACTACTGCAACTAGCATCTTGGTTATGGTTTGGACTTTCTCTTGGTTATGGTTTGGACTTTCTGCTTGGTTTCTGGTTATTCTTGCTTGGTGCGCTAACCTTGGTTGGCTATTGGTCTGCTACCGGAATTATTCTGTCTTTCAAGGTTAAGGTGCTCGGGGTGGCCTTTGTGCCTATGGTTAGGTGACAATATTGCTATATTATCTATGGAAAAATGAGCACATCCCTTTATTTCTAACACTTTCAAGGATGTAAAATCATCAAGATATCCCTCAAAGAACCAAGCGATACAGACTACTTTAGTTGGTTGTTTCATAGTAAAAAATGGTAGAATCATCACTAGTTTTACTAGTTATAAAGGAAGAGGATAAAGACTACAACAACATATATAAATGGAAGGCTTTGATCTATAACTTCAACGACTTTCAAGAGTTATCCTCACCTCTCATAAAATGGATTAAAAAGAATTAGCCAAAAAATTATGAGCCAAGATTTTTTTCAAAAGGTTTTTTTATGGTGTACTTCTAAATGATGGCAAGTCATGGAGGAAGGATAATAATTTGGGTCAGAGCTACCCCTTGCTTCGAATGATAGTTTTCAAAAACTAATCTTGCTTCTATGACATTTTCCTTGACCCTATTCCAAATGAGATTGATAAACTTGGCCCCCTATTTGTGGGAGGAGGGTGTTTGAAGACCAATTGAGAGTTCCTTAGGAAAACCCATTAAATTGGATAAAAACCTATAGGAAATGGGTTTTCACCTATGCTAGAATTTGTGTAAAATTGAACCTAAGTGAAGGTCTACTAATCAAATTAGCATTTACCATGAAGAATTCGATGGACTATACCATTAGGTTATGAGAATATAACCTTCGATGGACTTTGCCACTAGGTTATGAGAATACAACCTATAGGTCTATATTCTACCAATAATTGGGATACCTTATGAAAGAATGCCCAAGAAATGTTTTTCCAAAAAGAAGAACTAAAGAATCATACAAACTCTAAAGGGGTAATCCTCAACAAATTCCAGGAAGTGGAAAAAAACAGTTATTCTGAAAGACAATAAAAAAAAAAAGAAAAAAACGACAAGATGCAATAAGATCATCTTGTGATCCATGATATGAGGATTCCAAAAATGATGTCCATCAATTTCAAATGAGTGAGTCCATTCAGAAAGAAGTATCAAGAGAAGATTAAACACTAACTGAACCAAAAGAAAATAGTACCAACCAATAAGGTTCCAAAAAAGACTAGAATAGTAAAACCCTTAACAAAGTAATGATTCAAAATCAAAGCTAAGAAAGGAACAAGGATGAATTGCTTTCATTACAATTCTATCTTGTCCCTATTATGGAAAATTATTTTCTTGTCCCAATCCAAGATCAAGATATTGAAGCTTACAATGCTCTAATTGTCTATAAATATTACTAGAACAACTTGTAATGTGGCAATGATAATATAATTTTGCTTTTGTTAACAAAAGGTTTGCCCAAAGAGATTAATCTAATATTTTAGAGTAATTTGGAGACAAACTCAATTAAAAACTATGTTTTCTTTGAGATTGACCTTATTTGGAAACTTGATTTGTGGCCCAACCTGTACAATTCTAGAAAGCACTATTAGATTGAATTTCAAGATTTTGGTCTAGATATTTAGAGGGTAATCTTTCAAATACTCCTAAGGGTTGTTTTGTTATCAAAGTCTAAAGTTGGCCCTTAGTTTTTTGAAACAATCTTTCATTCCTAAAATGACAAGTTCTAAAGTTTTAACCCTATTTTCTAGCTCACACATTATATGGATCCAAGCAGTAGGAGCTAAGCCTTCTTCCACCTATCTAGTCATGTAGTGAATGGGTTTCACACTTAGTGCTTCCTTACAAACACCTAACAATGACATGAGGCCTCCCACTTTTCATGATGGTTTTATATGTGTTGGTGGTCCTTCCTTGTGTGGCCCCTTACCTAAGCCTATATGCATGAATTTGGTTTACCCCTTTGGATGTTTAGTGCTAGATAAGGTTCCTTGCTCTTTTTTCCTATATCATTATTTGACCTTGTTTAGCCCTTGTTAGGTTCTTCACTTGGTCATTCTAGTCCGACTTGGATGAACCTTGACATGCATGTTTGATTTGATTACTTGGTTAGTTAAATATACCTTCAAGAGGTTTCCAACATTCTCGGATATGTTTGAGGGTGCACATAAGAGTTGACAAGGTCAAAAATGATTTCCTCTTTTTGTGATCTACTTCTAGTGCACAATCCATGGGTTGTATGGTCAATCCACCACTATCAACAATGCATTTTCATAACCCACCAATCAAAGATCGCTTTTTCGACAAAAAACTTGAAGATACCCTAGCAAATTTGTGTTTCCTCAATCAATCCTACGGATGGCCTTGAAAACTTTTGGTAACAATCAAACCTATGGATGAGTAACACGAAAGTGGGCATTTTGTCCAATAGTTATTTGTCGTTCCCTTGAAGCCCCAATGTCATTTCCTTGCCTAAGTATCCTTTTCATATTGTTCTAGGAATCTTTTTTACTCTCTAAAGTGTCAAAACTCTGTTGAATTTGTGATCAAAATTAAAAGCTTCCTAACTTCCTTTTCAAGCTCCTAGGCTACTTGGACCCATTGTATACCTCAGCTCTCTTCCATTAGAGACTTTCCCTCTTAGACTTATGCTCTCTATTGGTTCCACTTCTTCCTCTTACCACATCAATTGGTTTGGATCTAGGGTTTCCTTGGATCTTTTTCGATCTCAACTCAAGGAGAGCTACTAGCACACTACACACTAGATATAGGGAGAGCACCTCACCACTAAGGGCACACTTGACCCATCTCATTTGGTAACATATTTCTTGTTATTGTTAGATAGATCTTGCATTGTATACATGTTTCTTCGTTTGGGATGTGGTTTTTCCAAGTGTTTTGCAAGAGATTTTGGCATCTTGGAGCACAACAAGAGACTTAACTCTTGTTGGTTCTTCTACAAGGTTTTCAAATCTTTTTTAGCCCAAGTAGCATCCATCCTTTCCCCTCTTTTAATTTAGATAGGTTTATATCTATTTCCATAGCTAGAACACATAAATAACTAGGAATAATCTTACTTGTTTCCCAATTTCTTTATTGTTTTCTTAGTTGATAAAAACCATTGAAACCTAAGTGGTACTTCTTAAAATTAACTCAGCCCTTGTTGAGTACTCAAATCAGATTTACTAAGTAATAAAATGGCTCCTTTGTCCTCTTACCTCACCTTCCCCCTGAGCTCTCGGTTTCCCTTTACAACCAAGTGGCAACTCCACTCCCTCCATCCTCTCTTTCTACCATGGTTGGCCCAATTTGTGGTGCCACAATGCTTCACTAATCGCTATAACTATAAGGCCAAAGTTGAGAGAGTCCAATCACTTATGCTACAACACATGATCCATTGTAAGTGAACTATTCCACAAGGCATCATTCAAGATAAGTTTTGTGAACATCCTATGCACCTCTAGACTATTTCCATATTGATCGCCTTTCTCCATAGTATATGATCTCTAGATGAGCTAGCTTCAAGATGATAGCAATACCTCTCTTGGTACTTTACTCCTTAGAGGAGATTGCTTCTACTTCTACAAGCCTTGCAAGCCTTGCCCCAAGGTGGCAACGATGTTGGTCCCCTGAGAATTCTTTGCTCCTCCAATCTATTGGCATTTCTATTGGTCACCTTCCCCTTTTTAGAGACTCTATTTATGATCCCGGTCACCTTCTACCCTCTTTGCAAAGACTTGATGTAGGTGATGAGAGAGGACATTTACGGACATTACATACAGGTCACATTTGTTTCGTGTTGAGCACAAGATTGAGAAGGATTAAATGGAACCAACCAACAAACCTTAAATCCTACAATAAAACAAAGTAGACACTTGGGTAGCACAACTCTTAGAGAGAGAACATTACCCATAACAAGAGTGCTAGACCTAATCATAAGTGTGCTAGAGAGAGAGTGCACAAATATGCTAATAAAAGCGAGAGCAATAGAGTATAAGTGCCCTTAGGATAAAGAATGAACCCCTTGTGTAATGAGATCAATACATCAAGATAATGTTAGATATGACATATGGGTACATATCTATACATAACTTAAGAGGTAAGGCACTTTCCCCAAGGAGGGTTATGGGCCCACATTGACTAGGTTGGCCTAAGGCAAACCTAGAAATACATCAATAATGTTTACAATATGGTCATTCATGCCCAAAATGAAGCTTACACCACTCTCAAAATCCCCCCTTAAGTTGAAGAAGTTGCCATGGATAAAATGTTGAATGCAAATGAGAGAGATTATTTATAGATACCCAATGCATATACCACTGAGATGAGTTTATGAATACACAACTCAAATACAGTCATCCACATCACCTAGGTGGACAAGGTTCGTGGAATTCTTATGCTCAAGTCATTGCCAATCTGTTAAGACACATTACCAAAAAGAATGCATCCACAACTTTTGCACAAGACATTTAGATTTCTCCTTATCTGAATGGAGCATATTCTTGTCCTTCGCTCTCATCTCCAAGCTACTCCTTGTTCTTGGTTGTTACCTCCCAAACCTACACTCAAAGATATTGTGATGTCCCCTTCCGCTCGATAGTGACGTAGGATGACTTAGTAGCTTATACGACTCCCGTAGGCTATACTCAGTTAAGGAAAGGGAGTCGAGGAGATTTATTTAATGTCACTCGGCTAGGAAGAGTTATGTTTCTAGGTGACATTAAGTAAAATAAAATTATTAATTACTTAAACATTAAAAATCACTTTTAATGTTTAAGTAAATATTAAAGGGGAAATAAGAGTCATGTTCGATTTGGTCAAAAAGGGGGAAAGTTCTAGAAGGCATGGAAGAAGATAAAAGGAGGGGTAGCACTTCACTTTGGATTACGATTTGATCTCTTATCTTGGTGTGCTCTTGAGAGCTATGTTTTCGTTAGGGTTTTGACAAAACCCTTCCATTTTGGTCTTGTTTCGACGGTGCAACATCCACCCAAGTTAGGCAAAGGAGAAGATCCATACAAGGTTTTCATCAAAGCTTCATCTTGTGGTTCGTTTTCAGTCCAAAGGTACAACGAGCTGCTTGGAGGGTTTGTGAGGTTATCTTGGAGGACCAATTTCTATTCGTTTGCAGGGTCGTGTTGAGTGAGGGAGCCAAGAGACATTTGGAACAACCCGAGAGGCATTCTATTGCAAGTCGAAATATCTTTGGGCTTCCTTTGGAGGGTCAATTTGCCTCTTTTTACAGATTCGTGAGTACTTGGAGAGACCGTGAGGTCTTGGTGGAAGTTTGTGGCGTCTAGGAGGGTCGAGCCCCCTTCCTATCTGCTGACCGTGGAGGTTGGGGTGTCGTGACCCAATTTTTGTCAGTCGTGGGGTATAGACGAGGGTCGTGAGTCCCCTTGGTGGAGCCATGATGGATTGTTGCAAACCGAGAGGGTTTCTATAGGTTGCATGGTGATAAGAGGAGGGTCGTGAGGTCACTTTCTGTAGTGGAGGGGACGATTTCCCCTTGGAGTAGACATCATCATCGTTGTGGGGGTTTTTGCTAGCCATTGGAGTGGGGAGCAAGCAGTCTTGGAGAGCCTTTGAGCAGTGGGGAACAACTATTAATGAGAGCCTTTGAGCAGTGGGGAACAATTATTAATGAGACAATGGCATTATTCCAGGGTTTGTTGAGTTTTGCAGTGTTTTTCTGATGCATGGCAGTTGTTGTAGAAGCCACTAGATATTTTGTTGTATTCCATATTCCATCCATAATAAAAATGCCAATGTTGTCTCTCATATATTATGTGCAATATGTTTGATCAAAGTTTGGAGATAAATTGCATACAAACTGTTTGTTGAAAGTTGCCACACATTTTACAATACTAAGAACTCATATGATCCAAACTGTTTGACAAAAACACACAACTAAAAACCTAATATCACTAATATTCCAGCCTAGCACATTTGGGGATATTACAGATAGTGTTACCAGAACCGGACCGGAACCGGTAAAACCAGTTGATCTGACCGGTTCAAACCGAACATTCAAACCGCTTTTGACCGGTTCCGTACAAAACCAATTTTTTTCCTCAAACCAGTCGGTTTCATACAGCCATCGTACGGCCGAAAAAGTGAGCGGATTTGCAAATTTTTTTAAACAAATAAAAAAAGAAAGAGACACAGCTAGCAACTTTTGACAATGAAGACCTTTCCTGGATGGATTTGGATCCCCAGCCACATCAAGAGAATGTGTGCACTGATGTTGCAATTGTATATTTTCCTTCTGGACCAGGGGGAATCAAGCCAGGCTCGGAATACCCGTGTTGAGTCTACTCATGTTGAGGATGTAGATGATGACTCTGAGTCTGAGTCTTAGTCTGAGTCTGAGTCCTCTGAGTCTGGGTTTCAGTATGCAGATTCAGACTATTAGATTGTGTAGTCTCTACTCTCTAGCCTCTAGCCTAGACTCTAGAGTTATTTTTGGACTTTATAGGCCATTTAGAGCCTTTTTGATGATGTATTTTGATTCAAATATTCATATGACTATGGAGTGCACTCACTATTAGTGTTATTTTGGTTTTATACAATGTTAATTTATATATATATATATATATATGAGGAACTTTCAAATTTTTGTACAATGGTTTGGATTCACATGGATGCACATGAATATGTATTTTTTTTTCAAAATTTGAATATTTTATGTATTTTTAGTGATCGGTTTTTTGACAGTTTTTTTCCGATTCCGGTTCAACGACCGATCCGGTTCTGGTAACTATGATTATAGATATTCAAGTCCTTGAAGAGAGTGCAACCTTAGAGGCACTTAGGAAGGTTTCCCACTATCACCACAACAACTCTTACTCTCACTTTAGGTTGACTGTCCTCTAGCATGAGAGGGGAAAACCTAGAAAACAAGTTTATGGTATTCTTTAGAATTTAAGGTGTTGTAACATAATTTAAATTTTTCATAACATTTAAAAATAAAATTCGAATTTATAGGAAGTTAGGTTTTATTAAAATTTTGAGGTTTTTATACTTTGTAAATAATATTTGAATAAAGTTTAAAAGTAGCTTAGTTTTAAAATATCATAGGAGTTTGATATATTTTATCTTTATAGGGTTTACGTATTGTTTAAAAATTAGTTTTTATATAGTTTTTATGTAAATTTTTAGTATTTTTAGTGTTAAGTTTTGTTAAATAAAGTTATTATTAAAGTTTATTAGAAACTTTTGTTTTAAGTAGTTTCTTTTTTAAAGTTATTATTTAATTTTAAATAGTTTTGTTTTTATTATAAAGTTGTTATATAGCGTTATACTAATAAAGTGCATGTTTTATTACAAGATTGATCGCGTGATCATGAATTTTGATCAATGCTCCTTAATGAATTACCCCCCCTCCCACATGCTCGACAGTTAACAAAAGGGAGGGGGGCCACGAAACTCAACCAAAGTGAAATATTTTGTGACGTGTCGCACATCCGTTAATTGCCCCCCCCCTCGCCTATGGTTAGGATAACCATTCAGTACCCCCCCAATAATCGGCGCTGGGTTGACACGTGTCCTAAATGACGACAACATGTGAAAAAGGTGAAAAGTAAACTTTTATTTAAATTTAATTAAAATCTTTGCTAATTAAAAGTCGTCACGCATTCAATTTCATTTTTAAAAAGCGATAAAGGTAAACTTTGTTGGTTATTGTTGGATTTACTAAAGGTTTTAAACGTTGATAACACTGTTCAATTTACCAGCGTCATCATCCATTCCAGCTCGAGTATTTTCTGAAGTGAATGCTTCCACGGGTAATTCAAAACCTTTTTCTCCTCCAACTATTCATTTTCAAATATAGAGTCATCTAAATCAACCAAAGTCAAAAAAACACTAACTGTAGAAGAAGAGGATTTGCTTAATAGAGAAAGATATTTTCAACCCAGTCCTATCATTTGATTTGTTTGAAATTCATCAACTAGCTCTCCAAAATTTTAGGGATTTAGTTGACCATTACCATGTTTGGGAATTTGATATGGCTCAGTTTTTAGAACCCCAAGTGTACGATTTTCTCGAGTTTGTGGTCTAGTGTGCTTCAAACTACATTTCCTCTAAAAAAACGGTCATTTCCAAAGATGGCTTTGTACTAATTGAGATAACTCCCCAATCAATTTTTGAAATGCTAAGATGGCCATTAAACCCTGACAGTGAAATGCTGAATGAAACCGTATTGGCCAAATGTTTCAGAGAATTAAACCCTAAGGATAGAGTTGCCCTATTACATTCTTATTTGTGCAAAAATCTTGATGTTCCCACGGATGATGTTACTCTTGAGTCTAGCCTGTTTCCTGAAATTCCGAGACATTATCTCCATGATTTCTACGATTTTAAGAAAGGATAACAACCTTGTGGTTGATGAATTCGTGTTAGAGAATATGATGTCAATTTGACCATTCAAAGTCAAACCCTTGATCAAGTTAAATGCCCAATTTTTAGCTGATCAAATCCATCATCAACTCAAAGTTTGAAACTCTCAGAAGTTTCAGATATCAATCCTACCTTGTTCACCTCTTTTTGTTTTATCAAGCCATTCATTTTTCACATCTTGCACTGAAAATTGAAGATGAGATTGGTAACCCAGTCTCAATCATTCACTGGACCTCTCTAATTAAGAATAATACTTTGAATGTTGGATTCTCATAATATGTTGACCAATTCATGTCAAAGGCTTATCAAATCATTCGTGATGAGATTCCTCCTAAAGTCTTTACAAAATGTAAAAAGTTATTACAGCTAAGTCCAGACAAGAAAGTAGGAGACTGGTACATTTTTTAGAATTACACAGAAATTGGAGTCTATGGTTCTAAACTTCGCCCTTTTTTCTTTTATCTATTTCTTGACTCCCAGAATCGTTGCACTAGAACACATTAGGCAGAGACTAAATTCAAATCACATTCATTTTGAGTCAAGAAAATACAAGGCCAATTTTAAATTGAAAAAAGAGGTAGGACCTTTTTATTATCAATACTAGATCAATCTTGCAGGTAACAACAAAGATTCTCTCAGATATGTGATTTGAGAAGCATTGATGTATGATCCTCATGCTGTAATTTCCTCAAAAAAGATTACACATGGACAGGCACCTTATCGGCACCAACAAAAGACACAATTGGAAATGCTAGCAAAACAGAACAATTGGGAAGGATGTGCACAGCATTTTGCAAATCCAAGGAAAAACTCCAGAGCAATCTTCAAAATCTCCAGTTAACGAGACCCCTCGGCAATTTGAGAAAATTTATAAGCAAAAAACTACAGGATTATCTTCAAAAATAACAGAGACTGAAGAAGAAAGATAAACAAAAAGGCAAAAAATAGCAATACTTAATGAAGAGGAAGATCATGAATTATAGGAAGAAGTAGCACTAGTGGACACGGGACATGTTGTGATTGTAGAAGTATCATCATCAGAGAAGCCCAAGAGTACATAGGGTCAAAGAGAAACAGAATCGGTGAGTACAAATCAAGCAAAGAAGATCGATCATGTTCATCACTTCGTGGACATCGGGAAAATGGGTTCAAAGATTAAACAAAACATTCTACCTAAGATCTTTGATCAAGAGAAATCCCAAACCAGAATGTTGTGTGTTGTGGATTATGAAAAAGGTGGACTAAATATAGCAATACTAGAGCTGAAAGAAAAAAAGAAGGTCACAAAGATGTCCATTGATCTTAATGCAGTTTACTCACTAGATATAATGGATCTACATAGACAAACTAGAGAGATGTTAAATAGAGATATAATGACAGCCACTCTTGGAATCAAAAAACTCCAAGCCATAAATGAAAAGATTAGAGAGCAACTCAAAAATGAAAAGTTACCCAACAGGACTAAACAAATAAGAATGGAAGAATTGGAACAGTGGGTAATGGACCTGGGAGCTAATCCACAGGATGTAGCATTTGTACAAGCTCTGATGAAAACAAAAGATACAAATATCCAAGCACTAAAGAAAAGGCTCAAAATCCCCAGGATTGAACACGTCCAGACACTAGAGTTACAAGTTATTCAGGGAGAAAGGGAGCAACTTCTAAAAAAAATGGTACAAATGTGAGAGCAGATTGAATTGTATGAGAAACATATTGAAATTTTGAAAGGTGGGTCATCTTCATCTCAATCAACAAAGTCAACAGATCCAACAACTAGATTATCAAAAGCATTAGCAGACTTGAACCTAAAGGGAGTTGAAATTGAAAAGCTGAAGAAAACAATTTCAATACATAATGAATAAATCAAGGATAAGGATAAATTTACTGGAGAATACCAGAAGTTGAAAGCTAAGATGCTATCAGACATGGAGCAAATGAAGACCAAGTTGTCTGGCAAACCATATTTGATAAGGGCTAGACACATCATTTGGGATGAAAACATTAATGAAGTTGGAAAGATATGGGATTACTTCAAGATAATTGACGATGAGATCCTCTTAACAAATGAAGCAAATGACACTATAAAGAAAGCATTCCAAGAATTAAGAACTCGCCCATAGGTTGCTACCCAAATTATTAAGTTTCTAAATTCCAATTCCAATGAAGTATTGAAAAGTAAAGGTGTGAAAGACATAACCACAATGGTGATGGAGGTTGAAAAGATCTTCACAAAAATTCCAGTGAAGTACTAAAAAGTAAAGGTGTAAAAGACAAAACCACGATGGTGATGGAGGTTGAAAAGATCTTCACAAAAAAGAAATTTACTATAGCAAGCTCAGAATAAATTTATAATGGTGAAAAGAAACATTGAGTCATTCACCAACAAATTTAAAAATCTAGTAGAGATGGCACTGCCTTCAGCTTGGAATGATAAAGGGAAATTCCTATCATTCAAAAGTTACGGGAAGAATTTATTCATAGCTAGAGAAAGTAAGGCAAAGTTTCAAGGTGTGGCCGACAATTTGAGAGGGAAGACTATTGTAGATCTACTCATAGATGATTTCTATCTCCTCTGGCAAATCGAAAACCTATTTTCATGTCCTCCTACATATGAGAAATACACCGAGCTAGACATTGCATTCAGGCAATTGAAGTCATTCAATTATCCATCAAGCGAAACCTGGAAGCTTCTCTTCCAGTTTTGTCAGAATGACTCATCAAGACAGTTGAAGGAAATCAGTAGTTGCAACAATGGTCTTCCTGATCTTCCTATTTTTAAGAGTCAAAGATTTTTTTGTATATGAAAGGCTAGGAAATAGGATCGAATAACCACATTTGGTTACGACCTAATTTGTATAAAGGTCTAAGAAAAATTCAATGTAAAGTGAGCTTTTTGGCCCGAAAAAAGATATCTTTAATAAAATTTTGCAAGCTTTGAGTGATTCAAAATTTGTATGTCTCAGTTCATGTGATTCATGATCCTGATGTTTTCTCCGTGTTTATAAATACCTCTAAAATGTATTTGTTGCCATAACTGTGATAATTTATTACAACAACTACTATTACAAATTGCAAAGGTATCATCAAAGCTACAGATTTCCCAAATATACTGTGAGTATTGATCAAACCTGTACTTCATTCATTTTACCTGGTGAATAGAAAAGAATTGCTCCTTTCTGTTCATTTTATATTTCTGGTTCAGATACATGTTTGTTATAATCTCTTCTGTCTGAAAGATAAAATAATATTTATCGAAAAATACAATGTTATACATTTAGCTTCATTTTTCTCACTTCTTTAATTCATTAAAAGTTTTAATAGTCTGAAACATAGAAATTTTGCCTTCAAATCTTGATCTTTAAGCATTAAAGATTAGTAACTAAGGCCTAAAGTAGATCAACAAAACACTTTGTTTTAGGACAGACCAACTCAAACAAAAAAAATCAATTTTATGAATGCCTTGGCATAAGTTTCCTAGCCATAAACATCTCAAGGGTTACAACATTCTTTTGGTGCCATTGTCGGGGATCGAATTAAAGAAATTTTATTTTACCTGGGTAGAACGATAGGAACACCTACTCATTGTTGGTTAACAAGAGTAAGGAAGTCTAAAATCTTTCACTTGGCGACTCCACATTTTCAATCCTGGCATCAGGAAAGAAAAACACTATGGCTAACCCAGACCCAAAAAAGACAACACCAGTAGCAAACCCAGAGAAACTAATGTCTAAGAGAAATCCTAGGCAAAGACCTATAACACCTTATACTATACCTTCTGCTGCTAAATCATCTCCTTCCATAGATCCTAAATCAAAAGGAAAATCTTCCATTGCCTTGGAAAATTCTTCAAAATATTTTTCCACAAGTTCCCCTAAAATTTCTATCCCAATTTACCCTAAGGAATCTCTTCCAAATTCTCCAAAAGTGCCATTGCATTTCCTGTAAGTGAATCTCTTGAATTTTTTCCTGAACATTATATTTCTCTATCCCTTAAGAACTCTCATGTAATCTCTTGAATTCCTTCTCCTTCAAATTCTTCAAAACCTTCCCCTGTGACTTCTCCAAGGAAACTTCCAAAAGTTCATGTAGAAGAAGAGGAATTTAAATTTTTCTTCAACCCACTCACTCCTAAGAACTCAAAGTTATTAATTGATCATCTAATAATGGCAGGAAATATTCCTCCACGGCAACCACCACAACAACCACCACCTAAGATCTTCAATAAAGCAGCTGCTAGATATGCCCCTTTGAATCTTCCTAGAAATCTACACAATTTTCCTGATAATTATCTAAAACTTTTTCCTAAATTTAATGGGGAAGACGAGGTCACAACTTTAGAACATTTATCAATCTTTGATTATTTCACGGACAATCAAGGTCTTGAACATGAAGATGTTTATATGAGGATATTTGTTCAAACTTTTGAAGGTGAGGACATGGTTTAGGGGGTTACCTCCTAATTCCATAGATTCTTGGAATGCTCTTGAATCAACTTTCCTTAGGCAATGGGGTGAAAAGAAGGATCATTTATATTTCTTGACTAAGTTTGGGAGTTTAAAAAAAAACATAATGAATCTATACCGGATTTCATTAATAGATTTAACAAACTCTATAATAAATCCTTGCAGATGTCAAACCTTCACAACCAACTGCAAAAGTTACTTTTGTTGGTTCCTTTGACCCTGATTTTTCCGTATTGCTTAGAGAGAGAAGATCTACGACCTTGACTGGTATGCAAGATGATGTTGTAGAAATCGAATTTAATATCATTTCTTCGAAAAAGGCTAGAGTTAGAAGTGACTCGAGAGAAAGAGAGAAACAAAAACAAA
>ML865639.1:0-21929 GCA_009831015.1 Picea engelmannii | reverse complement strand
TCTTGCTCTCCTTTACCTCCTTTCTCCTAGGCCATATTTTCTTTGATGAGCTCTTCAATCCTCCTAGTAAAAGTGTAGACCCACTTATGATAGCTCCATATAGAAAGACACACTTGCTTGTATGATCAACTAAGAGGTTCTTGATGTGTATTTACACCTTTCCAAGTGCCTCTTTTATTTTACTTTAGGGTCGAGCTGTAACTTTTTGTTGCAACAATTTTTTTCTCCTTTAATTAATTTTGGGGCCAACCTATAAATTCTTGTCCATACTTCGGGGCTTCATGAGCACACCTCTATGGATTCTTGCATACTTCTTCAAAGTGTATTCTCATGAGGGCCATGCTTAAAGCTATTCCATAAGGGGACCACTTTGAAGAATTATTCAAATAAACCCATCACTTCTAGGGGATTCAAAATGTCTTCTAGATTTGACATCAACGACAACCAATTTTACAGCAATCTTCCCATTTGGAATTGATGGAAAAACTCATACTCTTCCTGTGAACATTGCTCCTCTTGTCATCATGATCCTAATTTTTCTCTCCCCCTTTGAAATAAATGGAAAAGGGTGACTCTTCTCCTTGAGACTGCTCCCCCTGAACTCATGGCACTCAATAATACTTCTCCTTCGTTTTTCTTCTTCTTATCCTTTCCTTCCTTGGAGCTCTTTTGTGAGGCTTCAATTTTCTTGCTTTCCTCTTTGTATAGGATGTATATATTATTTGGTCTTCTTGTTTCTCTTGCAACCAATCTGCCTGAGTCTTCTTCTTTGATCTCAGATCTTCAAGAGTCAAACTTAAGATTGTATCCTAGATCACATATTTTACTAACACTAAGGATATTATGCTTCAATTATTCAACCAATAAGAAATTTTCTGCTTTTACATTTTCACTTCCAAGACTCACTACACCTTTTCCAAGTATTTTAATAGAGGAGTCATTTCCAAATGCCACTCTACCACTTTTTCCTTTCTTTAGGATGATGAATAAGTTTTGGTCCCAAATCATGTGTGTTGAGCACCCATTTTTTATGTACCATTCATCTTCTTTATCTTCAACAATTATTTCTAATCGACAATTTTCCTTGTTTGGGTTCTCTTTCCTTTTCCATACTTTGGTTGGCATAGGGGCATCTTCTTTCATATCTCTACAATATCGTGCTTTGTGATCAAGATTATTGCATTTGTAGCATATGATATTTTGATCCATCAGTGGATCAAATGGATTGTAATATCTATTGATAGATCCATAATAATTTCTAGATCTACAATTTACATGATTGTCTCTTGGATATCCATAATCATTTATGTTTCTCATATAGTTGTTTCTTGCATTGATTTTACAGTGAATTTCTTTCTGTCCAAAGTTTCTGCGAGGATAAAATGACCAATAAAAATATTCTCATACCAGGTAGAAAAGGACCTTCTTGGTGTCTCACCCCTTATGAATTATGATATTTTGTTCCAGCTGGAGATGTCATGTTCCTGCTGTTCTTCAACTCGCTTTTGCTTCTTGATTCCACTTCTCAAGGTATTTGCATAGTTTCTAGAATTTCCTTCATCTTTCTTGTACTTTTTATCTGTTTCTACTGTCTTCAAACTGTTATTGTATCTAAGTCCTATATTATTGGTAGGTTATATCTGATTGCTAAGTATTTCATCTAACTTTTCAATGCTTCTTTCATATTTCTCCAATTTTTCCATAGTCAATGTTAGCTCCTTTCTTGTGTGATCCAATTCTGCTTTTAATTCTCATAATATTCTGTCTTCTTATCTAAATTCTCCTTCAAGCTATTAATTTTATTTTCAAGCTCATGATTATCTTCTTCATAGCTACTCAATTCATTTTTTAATTCTCTATTTTTGTTTCCGAGCTTGCTATTTTATTTTTCAGCATGCTTCAATTTTTCCAAATTCTCATCATCTTCCTATTCACTTTCTGTGAAGTTTTTACCTCCCTGAATTTATGTTTGTTTCTTTGGTCTCTTCATCAACATATTCTCTAGAATTGATTTCATCTGTTTCATAATTTTTGTGGTCATCATTATGCATTTCTTGAGTTATGAAGAGAACTTCCCTTACATCCATTTCTTCTCCATCGCTTTCATCTGAATAACTACGGTCCTCCTTGGAGTAAAGGCCATTTTTTGTGGAAGATTTTATTTTATTCAAAAGTACATGTTGATGCTTGAATCCATTAGGGACGAAACGACAACCTCACGAGGATGCAAATCCTCCTGCATTTTTATAGAGGTAGTACTCCTATGTCCGAGATATATAAAATGTGGGACTTTTATAAGAAGTTCGTCAAAGGAAAGTAAAATAGATAGAACATAAAACAGAAAATATTTTTATTTTTCTTTTAAAAAGAGAGTTCCTGAGAATGGACCAGGAAACACACACATTCATACATTCAAAGAAAATAAACAAAACTTCCTCACATCCATCATAATAGGGATACAGATTTCTGATGACATAAAAACTAAAAGAAAATGATCCACATGCATAAGATAACTTTGATGGAGTATTACATGGGAAACACAAATGGAGATAATGATATATAAATCTCAAATACTTTATATTCAGAAAAAAACAGGGTTACAAAGTACAGTCGATATTGTTCCCAACATAGCTCTCTCAGAATTTCTAAAATATATATATAGTTCAATATATTTTCTCTGAAATTAAAATGTGTTTGTCATAATGACTGGGATTGGGGCTCCTGCGGACCATAAATAAAATATCTATAAGAATGAATCTTGTAGAAAGAAGAAAGTGGGAAGCAGAAGGCAAAAAGACCCGGTAAGAAGAAAAAGGAAATTATTAGTCTTTAGTTAAACCTTTCTATTTAAAGAGGTGGACTAACTGGATGAAGATATTGATAAAGACAAAAATATGTGATCATTATGAACTTACTGTGATGGTATCTCCCCTTTGTCACTTGCTCGCTGATTTCCTTTAATGGATTTCCTCGGCGGTTACAGGAACCGTCTCAACCGTCCTTTGCCCTTCATTAGTAAGTTTTTCGGCAACCAGATTTTTAAACCACTCCTCGATGTAGCTCCTCATTGGCACCAAGTTGATTTCATGCTAGATTTTTATATTGAAGAGTTCGCCTTCGAAGTCCCTTAGATCAATAGAAATTTTCTGCAAAGCTTCTTCAATATCTTGATTTTTAATCGAATAATCAACTAGCTAGTTTTCCACGTCATCTTCACCATACTCAAGAATGCCGTAGAATTTTTCAAATGATAACCCTTTAAAGATCTCAACTTGTTCATCAACTTCTTTCTTGGTTAATAACAACGAGTTGAGTATCAATTTGGGGTCTTGGACCTCATTGGTGCTGCCAACTAGATCTATCTGAGTTAGCTTCTTGAATAATTCTTCTCTTCTGGTTATGGCCTGGCTGCATGATTGAACAATAATATTAAGGTTTTTAACCTTTTTCTTCTAGCATGCATTCAGTGGTTTTATCCAGTTCAGAGAAGGAAGATCCTCCTCTCTTTTTATTAATTCCGTATGGTAACTTTAACACTAAATGGTACAACCGCATCGAGGTAGAAACCTTCCTCGTTTTTCAAATTTGCATGTAGATATTCATGAAAAGCATGTGCTCTCGTTCCAAAAGAGACCATGCTCTTTGACATATCCCAAGCCTCTATTATTAATTCCATTATTTTCTTGATATTCTTTTCCACATAGCCCCAAGCTGATGTGAGAAGTCTTGCCAATACTTTTAATTTTTCCACAGGTGGGGTAGGCTTGATCATTGCTAAAGGGATAGTAAGTACTGGAAGAGGCATTAAATCTTCCTCCAATTCTTTGATTCACTCCTTTAACCTGGCATTCTTCGCTTCAAGGCCTCCATTAGAATTATCTAGAGCATCTCAAGTTGCTTGGTGTATCTGGAAAATTTGGGAAGGCCAAATGTAGGTAGGTTAATCTCTAAATAAGATTTCCCCTTCTTATTCTTTACATCTCTTTTATCAATAATCAAACTTTTGGACTCACTGTAAAAAACAACGCTCTGAAATGCAAAAGAATTTTCTTCGTTGAAGGTCTTAGTCTCAATTATTTCCATCTGAGGGTTCTTATGAGCAGTTTTCTCTAGCTGGTCGATGTTGGGGAACACTTTATCGATGTCAATTTCGAGTTTGATATCCTCGAGGGAGAGGTCGTGGATATCGCTTTCTCCTCGAGGTCCCTCCTCTTCTTGCACAATGTTTTTTCTTTTCTTCCTCAAGGGAGGTTTATGAGAAATTTCAATTTTTCTAGAAGGAGGGTTCTTATCTCCTCCTCCGCCTGAAGAACTATGGGTTACTTTCTTACTTTGGTGGGCCATTGGAGAACTTCTCCAAGATGTTGTACTCTTTGGTGTGATAGTCGAGGATTGGGAATTTTTCTCACCTAGACCTTTTCCTCTCTGCTTGTATGACTCATTGGTGTTGAGTATTGTTTCCAGGTCACCGATGTCACGAGCGGGAGTTCCTGAGGCATTGTCTCTGTCTTCATTCAGAATAGCATTAATGAAAGAATTGTTGAAACCAACAACCAATAGATGTTCTACAAGAATACCACTAGGGTCGAACCCTTTTACTTTTTCAACATATTTTAAATTGAGGCTATGGAAGTGGCCCATGAATTCATCAATCTTTTTCATATTTCTGAATATCAAATCCCCAAATTTCCAAGGAAGAGGTATGAATTTATTTTTTCTCTTTTCATGGAAAAAATGCAACTAGTAGTTGTACTGCCTTTCTATTTGAGAAAAAAACATTTTTTCAAATATGTGGCACGGAAGGAAGGAAGGATTTTCCTTGGATCCAAAAATCCTTATAACGTTATAATTTTCCATTTGTTCTAGTGTCCCCTTCCTATCTAAGAACTTACTCACCTGGTGAGACATCTAGGGAGCGTTCTTTCCAAACAACAAATATTTAAAAACTGAGACAAAATCATTAAAAACTTCATAAAAATGTTGGGAGGCCTTGTGCCTCCACAATGTTTGATACCAGAAGGTTACTGGGTTGAATTCATAGTTTACCTTCTTACATAGATAATCTCGAGAATTGACAGCAATGCACTATCGCAAAAGCCAAATAAGATTATATAAATAATTTCTTCTCCTTTTTGTATTGCACCAATTGGGAAGAGATTTCAATGGAAATCAACTTACCCCAATCAAAGATGGCCTTTTCTTTGACCGTAAAATATAAAATGTAAAGAATCATATGGGAGATGCTGGCTGTGGTTTCCTGTCCTGTTAACCTCGTAAAAATCCATGCAATTTCCCGGAAGGGATTTTTAAATGAGCCAACCCGCAACCTTGTGATGTCCTCGGGGACGGCTGCTGGGTTCTCTAGGAATTCAGGTAAGAGGTCCAATCCATTGTCATGCCTTTTTAATAACTCCTTGCAATATTCACCTTTGAAGGTGAGCATTGGATCGAGAAGTCTCAACATTTAACGAAATACCTGAGGTGATAGAGAGACATGGGAATGGTCCCGCAACTGAATGATCTGCTGGCTTGGAATATATCTCTCAGCACACCAAGTGACCAAATCCTTACAATCAGAGACTTCCAAGACACAACCTGCACACACAATTCTAGACGTCTAGATTATTTCCTTCTGGGCAGAAGGGGATGAATAATAGGAATATGCCCTGGACCACTGAAAACTCTGATCCTCGCGCCCGAAAATATTCAATGTATCTACATAGAACTATTTTCGAGTTGTTACCATAAGTTGACGAGAACGTTCCCTTGCTCTAAATTATGTTAGGAATGAACGTTGGAGGGAGATGATATAATCCTCCGTAAATCCTGTTTTAATGCGTTTTAATATGAGATCTTCTCGAGACTTTCTCTTATTAATGTCCATCCTTTCGAACCTGTATGGTAAGTTATTAGTATTAAAAGAATAATAAATGTGCATTGGGAATGGCATGGGGGTGGTGGGGACGGATGGGAGAAATATGTGATTTGATATTTTTTGTGAACCCGAGAACCCATGAGCCTACGATGGTATGAGGTGCGAAATTGGCTAAGTATGGAATGGTGCGGCAGTCGGATGGAATCATGTAGGAGGAATGAAACTTTGGAGCATATATGAGTTGAAGCCCAATATCTTTTCAACGACATAGGGTCCAATCCAGAGTGTTTCAAACTTCGTGTGCATGGATGGATTTTCCTTGGCTTTGTTCCAAAGCAGTACCAATTCTCCCTTATGAAAGTTCTTCATAGTTGTGCTAAGATAAAAATATTTTTTGATGATCTACTGCCGCTGAGAAGTCCAATTTAGGTCTTTTCTTCGTTCCTCCTCCAAATTTAGCAATTGATTGATCCTTTTCTGGATAGGTGAAGTGTCTTTCGTATCTTCAATATTAACCACGTAGATCAATGCATTAAGCTCGAGGTTAATTGACATTTTTTCCTCTTTCCCATAAACGAATAGATATGGAGGCATCCCAGTACTATCCTTCAGGGTTGTCCTGCTTTCCCATAATACTTCTATCAGCTTCAAATGCCAATTCCTTTGGATGCTATCAACAATTTTCTTCAATATCTGCACAAGTGTTTTGTTCGTGGATTCAACAAGGCTATTTCCTTGTGGATAATAATTCGAAGACTAATCCATGATGATCTCATATTGTCTGCAAAATTATGTGAATTTTGACCCAATGAAGATAGAACCGTTGTCTGTGATAAACTTATTAGGGGCACCAAACCTCAACAGAATGTTGTCCTTGAGGAATCTAATCAATTCTTCAGTGTCGACCTTTTTCAGCACCACCGCTTCTAGCCATTTTGTGAAATAATCGATAGTTGTCAGAATGTACATGTTCCCTTTGCTAGATTTCAGATTAATCGACCCAATAAAATCAAGTTCCCATTAGGAAAATGGTTGTTCCACCACAAACGGCTACAGAGGCATCACAACTTTCTTAATTTTTCCTGAGAACTGATGGCATGAAAAACATCTTCTTATTGTGGTGTACGAGTCCCTGAAGATTGACGACCAGTAGAATCCCACTCTGATTATTTTGTGAGCAGTTGCAGTGGGTGGAAAATGTCCATCACATATTCCCTCGTGGAATTATTTGATCAATCCTGGAGTTTGATTCTCATCGACGCATCTTAGCAATATACCATTGAAATTTATTCTAAAAGATATATCAACAATCAATGCATATCGGTTCACCTTCATATTGAGTGTCCTTCGCTCCTTGGAACTCATTGTAATAGGGAATTGCCTGGATTTTAAATAGAATATGACATCTCAGTACCATTCTGAATTAGATAATGGTTCCCCGACTGAGATTGAAATCATCCCATCGACTGAGTCCCCGTTCACGATAATCTTGCATAATCCTTGTCTTTTTATTTCCTTCAATGGTTTGATCTTGATATTATACTCTTGAATTTTCGCTAACCAGTTGGTTCATTTCCCTTCTCTCAAGTGTTGATTTAGAAGCATCTTGGTAGGGGATGAGGGGATGTAAGCTATAACATGAGAGTTTAGTATATATGTCCGAAAGTGTGCCACAACTTTTACAAGAGCCAAAGCCTGTTTCTCGAGTTTTGAATACCTCAACTCATAGTCGTGTAGAGTTTTTCTCATAAAACTTATGGGGATCTCTTCTTCGTTGCTATTTTTTGAGTGAGGACATACGTGACAACTGTCTATGTAGCAAATGAATAGATAATAAAATCTCTCTTAAAATATGGACTAATGAGGATGGGAGTAGTGGTAATGCCCCCCTTGATATTGTTGAATGCTTCCTAAGTATTTTTTGTCCACTCGAACCTATGCTCTTTTTTCAGCAACAAATTGATGGGTTTTACGATGCTTGAGTAATCAGGAACAAATCTTTGAACAAAATTAATTTTTCTGAAGAATAACTAGAATCCCTTCTTGGATGTCAGGGGATTGATTTCATTAATTGCTTTAACTTTTCCCAGGTCTATGTAAATCCTTTCCTTGCATATAATGTCGCCCAACAACTTTCCTCGAGTCACAACAAACAAGCATTTCTTTGGGTTGAGAGAGACGCCGTATAATCTACATCTTTAAAATACTTTTCTTAAATGATGGATTTGATCCTCCCTTTTTCTTGAATGCACTGTCAATTCATCTTGGTAATCTACCATAAAATTTCCTATCAATCCCCTGAACGCATGATCCATGGCCCTTTGGAACGTGGCTCCAACATTCTTCAAACCGAAGGGAATTCTAGTGTATGCATATGTTTCCCATGGTGTGATAAATGTTGTCTTTTATCTATCTTCCTTAGAAACTAAAACTTGATTATATCCAAAGAAACCATCCAACATAGACATGCATGGAGATCCCGTGACTTGCTGTAGAAGAAACTCCATGTTGGGAAACGACAAATTATCTTTTATGCTCGCTTTGTTAAGATCTCTGAAGTTGATGCACATTCAGATTTCCCTGGTCTTCTTCTTGACAATCACTGGATTTGAAAGCTAGTCTGAATGTCTAATGGGATAGATTATCCTTGCCTTCTTCAACTTTTCCAACTCATATTTTACCAGAGGCTTCAGCTTGGGATTCATCATTCTTATTTTTTGTTTCACCGGTTTGGCTTCTGCACTCAAAGGAATGATATGATGGAATATCATTTTGTCATAGGCCTTTAAGTAATCATAGGTCCAAGCAAACACATCAACATATTCCTTGAACAAGGAAACATATTGATCAACGTCTTCAGGGGTGAAATCGACTCCCAAATTGACATATTTCGGGGACTGGTCCGTTCCAATATTGTCTTTTCTTGTCTCTTGCGCCTTTCGAACTGAAACTTCTTCAAGAAGATTCTTGGCACGATCCTCTTTTGTAAACAAAGATTCAAATTGTATTCATTCCTTGGGGAAGTCAATCGATTTATTATCTTCTTCTTCATCATCATTTAACAGAAAATTCTCCAATTTTTCATCATTGTCAAACACTTGCAAGTACTCAATATTATCGGGCACGGATGGCTGAAAGGCCCTTTCCACCTGGAAAGATGTTTTTCTTAGGACATCGTCTAGATTTGACAATGAATCTTCCAAGGCTAGAGAATCGGCCTTGTGATTCTTATCCCTTGAAAGAGATGAAAGATTCCATCAATTCATTAACTCTTTTGAAATACAGTTTAAGTCTTTCCTTTTTGATTTTGTACTTTTGGGTAACCTGGCTGATGACCAATTCTGAATCTCTAGTCACAATGAGATGTTCTATTTTCATTCCTTGTGCGAGGATCATCCCCTGGATAAAAAATTCATATTCTTCCTCATTATTCATGAATGGAAACTACAGTCTTACATCGTGAGGATGCATCGTCTTATCTGGGCTTATGAGAACAATTCCAACTCCGTTGAAGATGCTCCATCAAATGACATTCTCCAGTAGCTTTTTGATAAACATTCCGGGGCCTTCAAGTCTTGAACTCGTTCTAGGTTTTCATTTTTCTCCATATCCAATATAGCATAGTTTCTGATCTCGATGTCTATGTAGTCTTCCATTAATTCATTATCCTTCTTCTTGAAGGAGAAAGGTTTTCTGGGCTCATAGGGTACTTTAATCACTGCTCCCTCCTTGCTTGGTAACACCATACAACTTTCATCTTTCATTATATATCCACCGATCATGGAGCTCCAATCTCTTCCCAGCACAATACGATATGCTGGAGGTAGGTCTACCACAATAATATTAAAAATTGTGATGATATGGGGAGCTATTGTAATCTAGGCATAAAAATCCTTGATTTCTCCATATGCCGACAATTTTCTAGAATTGATGGCATATATGCTCTCACCAATTTCATAATATTTAGTGCAACTCATACCCAATTCTTCCATGACCACAAGTGGCCTTATATTATTTGTCGCACCAGTATCAACTAAACAATTATGTAATGCAACATCATGGTTTTCAATTGAGATGTAGAAGGGTGGAATTTTACCTCTCAGCTTAGCAGTCGACGGGCTCTAGTTCTGTTTTGGAGTGGTAACAATAACTTCTATTCTTTCTGATGGATCATCCAACAACTTCAAGATGTTCTGCCTCTGGTGAGGACTATTCACCACTTCTGTAAAAGGCAAGGTTATCCTCAACTTACTTAAGTCCTCCATGACATTATACGTCATTTGAGTTGAGCTTGTCACTATGTGTTGCCTTGTGGTTCCAACTGTCACCTTCTCATTCGACACTTTTTCATTTTCCTTTTATTTGTCAGAGTCACCTTTATTCTTTGGTATATTTACAAATACTCTTGTCTAGGAGACATTTTCTTGCGAGTTAGTATCATTTTCGCCCTCTCCATATATACATGGACGCCTCACATCCGTCCATCTACACTGTCTCAGAGATTTCATCATGTAAGTAATAACCTTTTTTCTCAGTCAATTTCTCGTCACATACATCATCCAAAACAACTGCATTTGGAGTGGGTTGTCTGGGAACCCTTGGTCTTGGTGGGTCTTCAATATTATTGAATTTGAATCTATTTTCAGGGGGAGGGTTCCTCCTTTGTTCGGGAATTGGAATTATTAGGTTTGGCATGTAATTAGCTCCCCTTCTCAGCCTAGTTATTTCATTCTGCACCTTTTTTATGGTTCTATTCATATGCACAATCTCAATTCTTTTCTTTGTTTCCCGTGCCTCCACAGGATCAACTTTTACTTTAGGTATGGTTCCCTTAAAAAATCCTCCTCCTGCCATTTGATTCTGAGCTGCTCGAGGTTTAAACTCTTCATTCTTTCTCGAGCTGGAAGCTCCTTTATTATCAATATTCAACCCCCCCATATGCCTTTGTAATATTCCCAATATAATGTCGGGGTCGACACCATTTTCAATCATAATTTATTCCATCTTAGTGGCCTTAGTCATTGCTTCCTCCAAAGTATCCATCTGGGATGTTTTGATGGCATATTTTACATTCGGGGGCATTGCATTCTTATAACAACTAAGAATGACCGGGTAATTTGGTCTTTTGTCTTTTGGGATTCTACTCAAGGTCTTATTGAACCTAAGATTAAAATATCGTATCCTTTTTTTCTTCCTCAACCCAATCTGGGTGAAGTCCGTGAGGAGGGTATGGTAGGAAATTGTGGGGGAAAACATAGTTAGGAACATAGATTAGAGGTCGTTAAATGAGAGAATGGATCTACTGGGCAATGTTGTATACCATTCATAAGATATTTCTGATAAATTTTGCAAAAATAAACTCACCATGATGTCATCATATTCAACTCGGTGGAAGTCACAAACGTCAAGAAATAAATGCAAATGCCTCTTTGCATCGATTGTCCCATCTCCAGAAAATTCCTTTAAGGTGCCCTTAGGGAGAACTGAGAGTTCATATTCACCTATGAGATTAAGAGGGGAATGTCTTACCCTCCTTCTATTTCCAAACCTTGGGATTCCTTGGTTTCTTGCAACATCTCTTTCGCCTCCTTGTCTCTCCTCATGATGATTGATTCGGGGAGGTTCATCTCTTGCTACCATTTTTGAGGAGGTTTCAGGATCAAACTTTTCACTTCTAAGGACAGAGAGTTGCTTACTTTTAATTCAGGTAATGGGTCCCTTGAATTCATCCAACTTCAATATTGACCTTGTTCTTGTGCTGCTCTAGCCAATCTTTGATTTCTCCGATCTTGTCATTCCTCTCTCCTTTTTCTTCAAAGAATTTATCTTTATTCTTCTTGGAATAAGATCTCCCATGACTCTTCTTGAGTATGGGTTGTTGATATTACTAGATTATACAATTGGTGCAAAATGATTCGTTCATTATTCAGTCCAATTTCTAAATGGGGCTGATTACCTCGGGGTAGAGTCATATATTCTTTTTAAAATGCTGGGTTAGGTTCCAAATTTTCAGTTCATGTCCCCAGTATGGTTTCCAAACATGTTGACGCTTGAATCCGTTAGGACTGAAATGAAAACCTCAGGAGGATGCAAATCCTCCTGCGTTTTTATAGAGGTGGTACTCCTCTGTCCGAGATATATAAAATTTGGGACTTTTATAAGAAGTCCGTCAAAGGAAAGTAAAATAGATAGAACAAAAAAACCAAAATATTTTTATTTTTCTTTTAAAAAGAGAGTTCATGAGAATGGACCAAGAAACACACACATTCATACATTTAATGAAAATAAACAAAACTTCCTCACATCCATCATAGTAGGGATAAAGATTTTTGATCACATAAAAACTAAAAGAAAATGATCTGCATGCATAAGAGAACTTTGATAGAGTAGTACATGGGTAGCTCAAATCGAGATAACGATAGATCAACCTCAAATACTTTATATTCAGAAAAAAACTGGGTTACAAAGTACAGTCAAGATTGTTACCAAAATAGATCTCTTGGAATTTCTAAAATATATATATATATATTTCAATACATATTCTTTGAAATTAAAATGCATTTGTCATAATGAATGGGATTGGGGCTCCTGCGGACCATAAAGAAAACATGTATAAGAATGAAGTTTGTAGAAAGAAGAAATTGGGCGGCGGAAGGTAGCAAGACCTGGTACGAAGAAAAAGGAAATTATCAATCTTCAGTTAAACCTTTCTATTTAAAGAGGTGGAGTAACTGGATGAAGAGATTGATAAAGACATAAAGACGTGATCAATATGAACTTACTATGATGGTATCTCCCCTTTTTCACTTTCTCGCTGATGTTATTTTAGGGATTTCCTCGGTGGTTACAGGAACCATCTCAACCGTCCTTTTCCCTTCATTGGTAAGTTTGTTGACAACCTTTTTAAACCGCTCCTCGATGTAGCTCCTCATTGGTGCCACATTGATTTCATGCCAAATTTTTATATTGAAGAGTTCGCCTTCCAAGTCCCTTAGATCAATAGAAATGTTCCACAAAGCTTCTTCAATATCTTGATATTTTAATTGAATAATCAACTAGCCATTTTTCCACGTCATATTCACCATACTCAAGAATGCCGTAGAATTTCTCAAATGATAACCCTTTAAAGATCTCAACTTGTTCATCAAATGATTTCTTGGTTAAGAACAACGATTTGAGTATCAATTTGGGGTCTTGGATCTCATTGTTGCTGCCATCTAGATCTATCTCAGCTAGATTCTTGAATAATTCATCTCTTCTGGTTATGGCCTGGCTGCATGCTTGAAGAATAATATTCAGGTTTTTAACCTTTTCCTTCCAGCATGCATTCAGTTGTTTTATCCGGTTCAAAGAAGGGAGATCCTACTCTCTTCTTCTTAATTCTGTCATATTGGTAACTTTAACACCAAATGGTACAACCACATAGAGGTAGAAACCTTCCTCATTTTTCAAATCTATCTGTAGATATTCATGAAAAGTGTGTGCTCTCATTCCAAAAGAGACCATGCTCTTTGACATCTCCCAAGCCTCTGTTATTAATTCCATTATTTTCTTGATATTATTTTCCACATACCCCTGGGATGATGTGAGAAGGCTTGCCGATCATTTTAATTTTTCCGTAGGTGTGGTAGGCACAATCATTTCTAAAGGGATAGAAAGTACTGGAAGAGGCATTAAATCTTCCTCTAATTCTTTGATTCGCTCCTTTAACCTGTCATTCTCCACTTTAAGGCCTCCAATATAATTATCTAGAGCATCTCCAGTTTCTCGGTGTATCTAAGAAATTTGGGAAGGCCGCATGTTTCGTAGGTTAATATCTAAACGATATTTCCCCTTCTCATTCATTACATCTCTTTTCTCAATAATCAAACTTTTGGACTTGTTGTTAGAGACAACACTCTAAAATGAAAAAGACTTTTCTTCTTCGAAGGTCTCGGTCTCAATTATTTCCATCTGAGGGTTTTGGTGAGCAATGTTCTCTAGTTGGTCGACATTGGGAAACACTTTCTTGATGTCAATTTTGAGTTCCACATCCTTGAGGGAGGGGTCGTGGATATCGATTTCTCCTCGAGGTCCCTCCTCTTCTTGCACAATGTTTTTTCTTTTCTTCCTTAAGGGAATTTTAGGAGAAATTTAAATTTTGTTGGAAGGAGGGTTCTTATCTCCTCCTCCACCTGAAGAACCTTGGGTTACTTACTTACTTTGTTGGGCCATTGGAGCACTGCTCTGAGATGTTGTACTCTTTGGCGTGACAGTCGAGGATTGGCAATTTTTCTCACCCAGACCTTTTCCTCTATGCTTGTATGACTCATTGGTGCTGAGTATTGTTTCCAGGTCACCGATGTCACGAGCGGGAGTGCCTGAGGCATTGTCTCCATCTTCATTCAGAATAACATTAATGAAAGAATTGTTGAAACCAACAACCAATAGATGTTCTACAAAAATACCAGTAGGGTTGAACCCTTTTACTTTTTTAGCATATTTTAAATTGAGGCTGTGGAAGTGGCCTACGAATTCATCAATCTTGTTCATATTTCCGAATATGAAAATCCCCAAATTTCCAAGGCAGAGGTATGAATTTTTTTTCTCTCTTTTCATGGAAAAAATGCAACCAATAGTTGTACTACCTTTCTATTTCAGCAACAAACATTTTGTCATATATGTGGCATGAAAGGACGGAAGGATTTTCCTTGGATCCAAAAATCCTTATAACGTTATAATTTTCCATTTGTTCTAGTGTCCCGTTCCTATCCAGGAACTTACTCGCCTGATGAGACATCCGGGGAGCGTTCTTTCCAAACATCAAGTTTTTAAAAACTGATAAAAAATCAATAAAAACTTCATAAAAATGCTGGGAGGCCTTATGCCTCCACAATGTTTGATACTAGAAGATTACTGGGTCAAATTCATAATTTACCTTCTTGCACACAGATAATCTCGGGAACTGACAACAATGCGCTGTCACGGAAAAAAAAAAAGATGACATAAATAATTTCTTCTCCTTCTTGTATTGTGCTAATTGGGAAGAGATTTCAATGGAATTCAACTTACCCCAATTGAAGATGGCCTGTTCTTTGACCATAAAATATAAAATGTAAAGAATCATTCAGGAGATGATGGTTGTGGTTTCCTATCCTCTTATTCTCATAAAAAGCCATGCAATTTCTCGGAAGGGATTTTTAAATGATCCAACCTACAATCTTGTGATGTCCTTGGCGACGACCGTTGGGTTCTATAGGAATTCAGCTAAGAGGTCCATTCCATTGTCATGATTTTTTAAGAATTCCCTGCAATATTCACTTTTGAAGGTGAGCGTTGGCTCGAGAAGTATCTACATCTTACAAAATACCCGAGGTGACAGAGATATAGGGGAATGGTCTCGCAATTGACTGATTCCCTGGATTGGAATATATCTCTCAGCGCACTAGGTGAACAACTCCTTACAATCAAATGCTTCTGGGACACAACCTGCACGTGCAATTCCAAACATCTAGATTATTTCCTTCTGGGAAGAAGGGGATGAATAATAGGAATATGCCCTAGACCACTGAAAAATATGATCATCACGCCCAAAAACATTTAGTGTATCTCCATAGAAATGTTGTCAATTTTCTACCATAAGTCAACGAGAACGTTCCCTTGCTCCAAATTATGTTAGGAATGAACACTGGAGGGAGATGATATAATCCTCCGTAAATCCTGTTTTAATGCATTTTAATAAGATATCTTCTTGAGCCTTTCACTTATTGATGACCATCCTTTCGAACCTATATGGTAAGTTATTAGCATTAAAAGCATAATAAATGTGCATTGGGAAGGGCACAAGGGTGGTAGGGATGAATGGGAGCAATATGTGATTTGAGACTTTTTGTAAAACCGAGAACCTGCAAATCCATGAGCCCGTGATGGTATGAGGTGCTACCAGTTAGATGGAATCATGTAGGTGGAATGAAAATTTGGAAGTTCGAGGAGTATGGGGATCGAAATGTAGATTGCGGAACTCTTTGGTGCAATATGTCTATCATGAAACATGGGAGCATGAAATCTCGATCCCATCAACCTGGGAACCCGCAATCGTAGAATCGACTAAGTATGTGACAACACGATGGTCGGTTGGACTTGTGATGTGAAGTTATAGGTGGAGATGAGAAACTGTAAGTTTTCCAACCCATGAACCCACGGTCTAAAAATGTGACTAAGTGTATAAATAGAAAGGGATAGTAAGAGGGAAAAAAGAAAAGGGAAAAACAGGTAAGTGTAGAAGAGGGAAAAGAAAGGGAGAAAATAATTCGGGAGAATAGAAAAGGGGAGGGAATTTTTGGAAGCGGGAAATGACCTCAACATGACATTTCTTAGCATAGTGTCCTATTCTACATAATTGAAGCATTTAAAAGGTAACTTACCTTTGTATTTGTTGGTTCTCCTCTTGAGCTTCCTTACAAAATGTGCTTCTTCTTCATCTGATTCATTGCCTAACTTTTCTTCTACCTTGTGTTGTTTGTTCCTTATTTTCTTCGTGGCTTTAAAATATTCTTCTCTATTTGGTTGTACATTTTCTGTATCTATTCTCATTTGATATGCTATGAGGATCCCATGTAGCTCATCCATTGTCATTTTGTTCAAACCCCTGGTTTCTTCAATGACTGAGACCTTGGCATCATATCTCAAAGGAAGTGACCTCAACACTTTCTGTACAACCAAGGATTCTTCAAATTCTTCTCCTAATCCTCTGTTGGCATTGACAACTTTATCTACTATGAGTAAATAGGTTTCAATATCTTCTTTTTCATCCATTTTTAGGTCTTCAAACTGTGTTATGTGTCGTTGGAGCTTGACCTGCTTGACTTTCATATTTACTCATAAATGTTTTTAAGTTTGCCCCAGACCTCTTTAGTTGTGATGTAGCCCATCACCTTGCTAGAAACAATTGGTGTCAATCCACTCATGATAACCTGCCTAGCCTTTGAATTACAACTCATTAATTTCTTCTCATATAGATCGGTTGGAGTGTTTTTTAGAACTTTATAGCCATTGACAATTGAGAGCCAGATATCTACTCCTAAAACTATCAAGCAAGTTTGTATTCTGTTGCTCTAGTATGCATAATTTTTTCCATCAAATGGTGGAATCCCATTTGGAATGTGGCCTTCCATTTTTGCTCACGATATTCCTTCTAGTGAATATAATATTCTGAAGGTAACCTTCTCTGATACCAATTGTTGATACCAAGAGGGGGGGTGAATCAATATCAAGTACAATTTAACACTTTTTACAACTTTACTTTTCAATCAAATAATGTATCCAATATATAATAGGAGGAGAAGAAGAAATACACAGTGCACACTAGATTTGCGTGGAAATCCACATAATGTTTTTCTTATATAAGAAAAAGATTACATTCAAATGAAGCTACAACTTCCAAGTTTTTCTAGCACCAACGAGAAGGAAGCACCGACCCTATAGTTTACAGGCTCCAACCTGAAGGAAGCTACAACTCCCTATATTCTTTAGCTCCAACTGGAAGGAGGCTCCAACCCCCTTTCCTTTCCCCTTCCTTCCACCCTTAAATCTCTCTCTCTCTCTCTATATATATATATATAAGAATCAACCTATCATAGACAAGTTCCAAGACTCCCCTGGTCTACTGTAGATTCACCTGAACAACTTTTTGATGTCACTTGTCAGCTTGTACCTGCCCAAAACATAGATCTACACTTTGCTCTATTTTCAACCTGTGTACATTCGTATTTTTCTCCACTACGACCCGTGAATATCCATGCCTTGCTCCACTACGACCCATGGATGACCTACTTTTCAGCTTGTACCTGCCCAAAACACAGATACACACTTTGATCTATTGTCAACATGTATACTTCTGTGCTTTGTTCCACTTTGACCCACATATGACCTTAGAAGAATCCTCTCTCTCATAGACCTCCTTTCTCCTAGACCAAATTTGCTTTGCTGAACTCGTCAATCCTCCTAGCACAAGTGAAAAACCACTTATGCTAGCTCCATACACAAACACACACTTTCTTGGATGATCAAATGAGAGGTTCTTAATGTGTATTTATACCTTTCCAAGTGCCTCCTTTATTTGACTTTAGGGCCGACCTGTATCTTTTTGTTGCAACAATTTTTTTCTCCTTTAATTAATTTTGGGACCAACCTCTAACTTCTTGTCCATACTTCAGGGCTTCATGACCACATCTCTGGGGCTTCTTGTAGACTTATTCAAAGTGTCTTCCCATGAGGTCCATGCTTAAAGTTATGCCATAAGGGGACTACTTTGGAGATTTCTTCAAATACACCCATCACTTCTAGTGGATTCTAAACTTCTTCTAGAGTTGACATCAATGACAACCAATTTTTGAACATATTATACTTTTTTTTAAACATAAGTTTGATATATCGACTTGTTTTTATGTTCAACCCCTTCATCTTCCATCTACAAACATATAAATAAACTATAATAAATATATCTACACACACACACATACATGATTGTGTAAATAAAAAAATATACCTTAGCATCAAGTATTTCATAAACAATACACATTCTTTCGAAGCCATGCTTCATGCATTCTCTCAAAATTTCCTATGTTGGTTGCATTTCATACTTTGTTTCCTGCATGTTTAATACAACATGACAAAGCACAATCGATATAATCAATATAAAGTTTTCTTATTTTTTCATTAATTATAAAACAAGCTAATTTAAACAACATAGCTACTTACAAATTGTTCAATTAAACTTTCATACTTCAACATATACTCACAAACCTTACTTAACCCAATGTTTATCAATTCATGGGTTGGCTCCTCTTCATATGTTAACACCTACTAAAATATATATCCATGGACACGTGTAAATTAATTATTTAAATATAAAGATCACAACAAACATGAAATCTTAAGAAATGATGAAAATGTAAATACTCACAAAGTTTACGATCAACTCTTTTATTCCTCATCGTTTTGTCTTATGTGTCGAATGGATTCTATTTCCTTTTTCTTTTATCAATATTATCAACTTAACAAGAACTTTACCGAGTTCTCATTTTTTCAAGGGTCACATTTTTTACCCCGTTTTTAAAAATGGTGCTATCGGTAGCACCCCCTCCATTTTTAGGTGGTATTTTGATGTTTTAATTTTTCTGAAACATAATATTTCCACAATATTTTTTTTAATTGCTCATTTTCATCTATTTTCTAATTTTTCTAATTGTATTTTTTCAATGGTGTTTTTAGTCATTTTTCCATGCTTCTTTCAATCTTAAAAATATTTTTTACCATTTACTTTTTTGAAATTAAGATTTTTCATATAATTGTGTCTCCTTAATTATTTTATAGTTCCATACTTTTAAAATATAGTGGAAAACATCATTTTTAACACATTGTTTACCTTTACTTCAATACATAGAAAATAATTGTAGTTAAATAAAATTATTTTTGAATATTTACAAAGAAAATATAATTTGATTTTTTTTTGATAAATTAAAAACCATAAAAACTAAGGAAAATAAAACAATTGAAATTAATAAAAAAAATAAAAGCAAATTTATATTAAAACAAGGAATAAAGAAAAACTTAGAAAACAAAAGAACAAAAAAAACAAAAAAAAATAAAAATTATATATAAAAACTAAAAGAAAATGATGAAAAATTAAAAAAAGAAGAAGTAAAAAACTAAATTTATGACGAAAAACACTTTAAAAAGGTTAAAACAACATTATATATATATATATATATATATATATATATATATATATATATATATATATATANAAAAATATAAACCTTCTATATATATATATATATATATATATATATATATATATATATATATAATTTAAAAGAAAATTAAAAACTATATATAATTTATATATCATATATAAACTATATTATATAGTTTATATATGATATATAAACTGTACCCTTGGATGGGGTGACACATGGAAACAACACGCACTTGTCAACAATTGGAGAGGATACGAGGGTATTTAAGGACCCTCGTCGCCAACCTCATCCTTTGTCAAGTTGTTATGCTTAGCATTCATATTCGCCAAGGCTCAGTGCGTTGGGTCTTAATGGAGACTTGGGTTCAACTCCTTAGCACTGGTACGATATAACAAATGCCCATTAATCCAACACTCATGACAACCACAACCATCAATTCCTCTATCCTCCTACTCATTTCGTCCTGCGGGGGGTATTATTTCTGGCATTTGGTCTTAGTTCACCTTCTCGTTTTGATTTCTATGCTTTGCACCTCAACATTTTGTCCTCCATCTCTTTCTTTCACCACTGGCCACCCCATTGTTGATTTCATTTCCCCCCCGCTTTTCCTAGCCATGCCCCGCGAAAGAGGCAAGTCCCGGTGTGACCCAGCCTATTACAACCAGTTCGACAAGCACAAACACCCGAGACCAACCTCTCTTGCTCTCATCCCAAGTGGTATCTTAGAACACTCAACCTACTCTGATCAGAATTGGTATGAGGAGGCTCAACTAGAGCCCTGTTCATCAAACATAGAGGGTCTCCACGGAGGTTGCCCAATGGAAGAGGAGATTCCACCCAACTGGGAGGAAATTATGCCAAATTTTCTGAAGACCACCTCAGAACAATGACTGACCACTGAAACTATCAACCCCTTGATTTCTCTAGAGCCAGCCGAGATAAGCTGCATGGTTGAAGAGGAAGTCCCTCTTCAGAAGGAGGACCCTGGTAAGAATTCTGCCATTGCTAAGGATGAAGACCTGATATAAAATAGGATGAATGCTAGAATGAAGATGGCATAGAGGAGCATGCTCACCCAACTCCCAGCTCTTGTAGGCTCACGAAAGACCACCTGGTCTTGATCTTCGAGATGCACAAGGATTTGGCAGAGCAACTGCACAACCAACACACCCTTAGCAAGCGCTTGGATGTCTTGTATGACTCTCTGTCAAGCAAGCCTATGAAAATTCGATGCTCGACTTGCTGCCAACCATTTTCCTTTAAAGTTTGCCAGGATGGATGCCCGTGTTCGCCTCATGTCTAGTCCCCTTACAGGTTTTTTCTCTAGTATTAGTGTTAAGTCTTTTGTGCATTACAAACTCTGGTTCAGGTTCACTAGCTGGTTGGGGCACTTAGTCTACTGCATGTTCTGGTTTCTACGCTTGTGGCAGAACATGTGGCAAGTCCCCATATTTTTGACAGATGTTCTATTTTGGTCTTTGAACAATATTGTCCACGCATTCTGGTTTCCACTACTGTCACATAACAGGTGGCAAGCTCTAGTGTATACTCAAACATGTGTAATTTTTGATAGCTCAAGGTAATACAATACTTTTTATTAAAAAAAAAAAAGATATATAAACTATATAATATAGTTTATATATCATACAAACTATATATATATATATATATATATATATATATTTTAAAAATTTATGTTTTAATTTTGTTTTTTTATTTTTTATTTTTTTTAATATAATGTTTTAGTTAGGGTTTTTTCATTTTTTTTTTAAGTTTTAGATTATTTTTTAAATATATATTTTTAATTTCGTTTCTTTTTAGTGGTTTTTTAAAAGAAAATTTCTCTTCTTTTTTTAAATGTTTCAAGGGTTATTTTCATTATTATTTTTTAAAAATATGTATATATATTTTTAGATTATTGTTTTTAAGAAATTTAATTTTTATTTTCACTTCTTTTTTAGTTTTTTTTTACCTTTTTTTAATGTTGTTTTTATTTATTTATATAATTTGGGTTTTGAATAATTTTTTTTGAATATGTTTTTTTCTTCATTAAAAAAAACTAAAATTGTGAAAATTTTGTCCTTTCTATTTATTTATTTTTTAATGTAAATTTAAGGCAAAATAAATATTAGTAAATAAATTTTTAAGTGACCATTTTGTACTCAATTTTGTTTTTTTTTTGCATAGGGATCCATTGTCAAAACCACGGTTTCAAGTAAGTCGAAATGAGCCATAATTTTAACGTTTATAATTTTTTTTTGCTTTAGTTGGTGTCACTTTTTTTTATTTAGGTGTTAATTTTAAGGTTTTTTTGA
>WSFP011428789.1:0-21917 GCA_009831015.1 Picea engelmannii | reverse complement strand
TTCAAAACAAAGCTATGCAAATGGAGCACAGTATACAGGAGTTTAAAGACACGTTTGAACAATATTTTGTCAAGGGCCTCCCACCATTTTGGGATGGAAAAGGTTCATTATACAATCAAGAAGACTACAATTATCTCCTCATTCAGTGTAGGATGGACCATTCCAAATTTGAAGCTATGAAGGAAAGTCTGAAAGGCCCAAGTTTGGTAGAGTATTTGGCCACAGACTTCGAAATTTTGAATCAATTTAAAATAGTAAAGATTGGCATGTCGATTATGTCCTACGCCACGTGCATTGACCTAGAGATTTTGATTAAGGAGATGATGGATTATGATATTCCTTCTGACTCACAAAGGAAGGAAATCGTGTGGTTGGGAAAGACGAAATGCAGTTTTCCTGGGACCAGTAAGTGACCTCTAGGTGTCACCAAACCAACGAGTTCGACAGAAGATCAGGACAAGCCAGATGTCATAAAGGAAGTTGAGCAGTTAGAGAAATATGTTCCTAGTTTTGAAACATCTTTTGATTAATCATTGTAAATCGCTTCATATACCGAGACTGTCAGTTGAAATTACTATAATTAGTTTTATAATCTGAAACGTTTTAGTTTCATCCATTGTAATTGAATTGTATAAATACTGGGGCATTTGAATGAATTAATGTTGGCAGAAGTGAAAGAGAACCTTTTTGGTTGTTTCGAACTCTATTGTAATTTTCTGAAGCTAAATTGAATATATATGCAAAAGTTGTGAAGTCTCTATGAAAAGATTCTAATGGTGGTGATATGAGTTTTTTCTTCCTTCATTGTATGTATTTCCTCTGATCTTTTATTCCATTTACATTTTTCGTCTGTTTAAATTGGAAAGTTAAAGGCCCATAATTCGTCTTGTGACGCTCTTAGCCTAAGCAATTTAAAATTGTGTATGTTTCTTCTTAGCTAATTCAGAATTCATTTCCATAATGATCTGATGTAGTTATCTATTTTCTCTATCTTCCTACATTCTACTTAAATTCAAATATAACTCAAGTTCATTGCCTCATTTAGCCTTATCCTCTAGAGATTTTTATCGGTTGGTCATTGTTTTCTTTCACTTTTATAATTTTGACTCCACAGCCCTGAGTGTTCTTCCCCTTCATTACCAACAACTTTATTAAAAAAACCCCAAAAAAACCAAATCCATCCACCGATTTCTAAAGAAATATCAAGTGACATGAGAGATCCCTCTCTGAGTTGAGTAGGCTAGTGCCTCAACTCTAAAGCTGGTTGAAACACTTACCTCTGTCGTTTGTCTATCAGCCGAACAAAATTTATAGAGTGCTAATAGGGAGAACTCAACCCAATCGAATTATTGGATACCATTTCTTCCTAAGGGGGGAGGATTGATCCATATGGATTTTGGTGGCCTCCCACCTATTCCAACTGGCTCATTTTGGCAATTTTCTAGTTGGGCAGTTTTTCCTAGTTTTCAGGTCCCTAACTTTCGGGGCCGTTTTGAGGCCTTAAACAACGTTTTTAGGGATCGACACCATCAAAATATAGTTCAATTTAAAGTCTTATGGAAACATGTGTAGTCCTCGAATAAACCTTTCCAACGGGCTATCGTGCGCCTAAAACGGAGATCGAGTGCAAAAGTTACAACCAATGGAAGTTGATGTACTAGCTTACCCAAACGGGGCCCACATGACTTTTGGCACTTCATATCCTAGGGTTAGTTTTTTGGATGTATAGGGTTTTTGACATTCCTGTTTATTGTAAAAAGGCCTTGAGAGCCTCAGTGTAATCAACTTCTTGCGAATGAGTACAGTCATCACATCTCTTCTCATAGATAAGCCGTCATCATTCTAGCAAGCTTGTTTTCCACTGCATTTTACAGTTTCAATTTATTTCCTTATTGAATAGAAACCAATTTTATTGTATATCTGTTATTTTGTGTTAAGCATTTTTTGATAATATTATGTATTCATTTTGTTCGACTCATAAAATCTAGATTAGGTGGCCTCCAATCGATTTGGATCTCACTCGCTTATCTGATTTAGGGGGATCATCCTAATCTCTTCATCCATACCTCTTCACTCTATATAAAGAGGGATATCTCATGGGAAAAGTTAGGTTGTCTTATGTATGAATAATTCTGCTGAGATTGTGCTTGTGATAGCTTTCCTTTAGCTTTCCAATTCAGGCTATGTATACTCTTCATCAAAAGCATTGGAGCAAATGTGTGTGCGTTGAGGCAAAGGGAAATTGGAAGGGACCTTGCCACTTCAATGCATAGGTTATATTCTCCACTTTCATCAATATAATGCAGTAATACATTTCTTCCCTATGAAGTATCTCCATTTTTATTTCATAACTCATTGATCTTATGCACAGGTTTCATTGGAATAGATATATTGTCTCTCTCTCTTTGTTGGTTTGTGTTTCTTAACAAGTTCAACATCCTGCAAACCTAAGGATGGAGCAAAGACGACACTAGCAAGGATCAAACAATGTTTAAACAGTATGTTGTTTATCCCTCATTAAGCTAGTATACATTACAATGGAAATCTAAGGAGAAGTTTGTATTCTGTCATGTTTTGTTCTAATTTCTTGTTGAAGTTACAGAGATTATTTCGTGTCAGCACTTACCGATTTGTCCAGTTAGAAATTTGGAGACTCCACTGGGGAACAATTATTTTCCTAGTTTGTCTTGATTTTTTTCTTTGATTTCCCGGGTTCTATTTTCTGAGTCACTAGGAGATCCGGATTGACTCTCTGACTGTTTGATTTTACTGGAAAACTTTCTTGCTATTTAGTTTTTCCATTTTTCCTTCATCGTCACACTGTGATCTTTTGTGACCTGCAACGATCTAGGATTGACGCATTCTACCTTGAGAGATAGTGTGAAGTCATCGCACTATGTCCTTCTGTGACCTGCAAAGATTTAGGATCAATGCACTGCGTTAGTCCTGCATCTTGCGATGATTGTGAAAAAAATTATCTTTTGGTGCTTTTCCTTGCCCAGATCTTAAATTTGTTTGGGGTGAATTTTTAGGTTTGATTATGGTATGTTTATAGTTTTCTTGATAGCTTTGAATATGCTTTTATCCATTCTTTTCTTTGTTTTATCTTGTTTTCTTCTGAAAGATTTGAGATCTCTTACTTTGAGTGTCTTTCAAGTACAAAGCATTGTTTTTCTTTAGAATTATTTAGTGGAATAAATTCTTTTTCTTTTATTGAATAGTTCATGTTAAAAGAGAAAATTGATTTGGGTTGCTTTGTTTTAAAGAGATTTGCTATTGTTTTTATCTATATTTGCAACAAAAAATTTAATTTCTTGCTTTGCATTATATTGGGGGCATATTTGCATTTGAAGTAGCGAAATTGCATGGTTTTGGGAATTTTTTGGTCTTGAATTCTTAAAAAAAAATTGGGGGGGCCAAGAATCGTGTATTGGTGTACAGTGTTTTTGGCTCATTTCTTGAAGATATTGATATTGATGAGTTTAATAAATTTTTGGGACATTGTGCATCTGGGAATGATAAACGTTTTATCCTTCTCGTAATATAGTTTTCATCGAAGTGAAATATTTTCATTCTCATTTATTTGCATTGTTTAGAGTCGGTAAAAACATCATTTATGCCATTTTTCCTCTTGAGTAAACAACGGCCTTAAAATAAAGCGTGTATAAAAATTGATTAGACATTTTTATATTTTTTGGTAGAAAACCTACATTAGCTTAGGGTGTAGGGATTTGGAATAGGTGTGAAAGATAACTTTCCAAAGCTGTAAACAAACATAGAATCTTGTACTAGGGGGTGGTAAATCCACTTATTACATTTTGTCCTGGGCATCCCTTCTCACACAAGGGTCAATCACGAGGTCGCATTGAGACTAGTAGAGTGACTAACCTTGATTTGTTGGTATTGGTGTAGTGGTTACGCGTATTATTGGGGGTCACTTGCGATAACAACCATGTGCGGGTCTTCTCAAGTCAATTTCGGGCTCAGTTACCCTTCCCTTGCACTTGTATCGAACTGTCGACTGTTTCCCCAGGCATCATTTTGGTAGTTGGTAACCTTAATGGCATTTCTCTTTAGGGTAATACACAAGGTGATGGTGAAGGGGAAGTATTTGATGTACCTGGAATTGATGTTGTCCAAATTCACTCGAGCTCCTTGGAGGGTAAATCCACATTTATTGTGTGGAAGCTTTCACCAGGGCATAAGTCCATTAAGCAGGTCATCAACATAACCTTTCTACCCACTCTATCTCAGCCCCTTCTTACATTGTTCCTGCGATGTTGGATTTTATCATCAAGTAGTGCATTCATTGTGAGAAGGTTTTGTTTTCTTGCTTGCTTACTAGTTTTTTTGTGTGTGTTATTTGTTTTCCCTTATTGGCCTTAGTTTGGATTTGTATTTATGGAGTCAGTTCCTGAAACGACCAATGAAGCAACCCTTGCTCTGAAGGATCCTTTTTTTTTTCCTTCTTACGAAAAAATTGGTGCTCCTTACATCGCTACTTTGAGCCTTCCAGGTCTCACAATTGGATTATCGGTATGGTTGTTTTCCACGCAAGTAATCCTGAATGTAGCAAGTGCTTCGATTGTAAGCACTTGCCTCTAAGAACATCAACCTCATGTTGATCCTTCACCTTCTTCACCAGTAAGATCTTCTTTGCCTTCTTCACTTGCAAGGTCTTATTCCATTTCATCTTCTTCTTCGAGTGAAACCTCTGAAGCTAGTAAACCAGTGGATAAGAAGAAGAAGAAGAAAAATAAGCAAGGGTCTAAACCTCCAACCACTGCCAAACATGTTGGAAAAAAACCAGTTACCGATAATCATGGTGGGAGAGTTGATGGTGCCAAGATCACCCAAACAACCCGTAAGCCCAAGTACCCTTGCATTCTTTGTAAGGGTAACCATCTTCTTACAGATTTCCCTGGTCTATCCAAGGTTATAGAAGCATGGTCTAAATGCCCTCACAATCCCATGTCGGTATCCTTTGAACAACATGTTGATGACCTCTTGTCACCTAGTCAAGATACCATTGGGAAGAAGAAACGTAGAGTCAATTTCCCATGTATGTTATGCAAAGGGAGTCATCAAACTCACCTTTTCCCTCGTATGGACGAAGCCTCAAAATTGCTGGAAGACATGACTATTTCCCCGCCTCCACTTCCGGCTACTTATCATAGGATTACTCTCGACCCACCTATAGTTGATGGAATGATCAATCAGGTCCCTTCGTCGGTCAGTTTGGTTGATCAAGTAGTCAATCTGGCCATGTCCTTAGTTGAACCAGTTGACAAAGTGGTTGATCCGATCCCATACTCCATCGATCCCACTCTCTTGTTAGAGAGTGAAACCCAAGAATGCAATCTGCTTCCACCTGTTGACCCCATTCTTCCCCTGGAGAATGAAACCCAAGTGGCTGATCTAATCTCGTCATCGGTCAATGCTACTCTCCCGCTAGAGAGTAAACCTGATACTACTGATGTTTTTCTTGTTGATAAAGACTCTACCGTGTTGGGGAGAATTCCTCCTTCTCCTGTGGAACCCCTTCCAGGTTATGAGGCCATCCTTTTTTATTAGGGTGTGCTAACTGGACCTCGTCTTCCCTCTCACATTCCTTTCAATATTACAGTGCAGGTTTTTGGTCAGGATGTTCCTCAGATGTTGACAGACAAAGGTGTGTCCGTTAGTATTTTGTCCTCTATTGCTTGGCAAGCTTTGGGTTATCCTCAGCTTGTGTTGGTTACGTAGAATATGTTATCTTTTAATAGAAGATCCATTCAACCTTTAGGGACCCTTCCTCAGTTTCCCATAACTTTGGGAGGGAAAAATATCTTTATTGACGTCAATGTAGTCCAAGACCCCTTGGATTTCAATTTATTCCTTGGGAGAGATTGTTTCTATGTAATGAAAGCTATTATGTCCGCTCTTTTTTGTGTGATATATTTCCCTCATGATGGAAGAATTGTGACTATTGATCAACTTTTTTTCATTGGCCCTGACTTGACCATCAACTCAATGACCTCCCTAAACAGTTCTTATATGTAGACGGTATCTCCCCTGCCACAAGTCAATTATGTGGCGTTGTATCCTATTCCTTCAGTTGTCGATGAAGATGAGTCTTTCATTATAATATTATTCTCTTAGACCTAGATTTGATAGTTGACATGGTGATCTCTTCGATAGGGATTTTAGAGCTTGATCTCCTTACCCCTGTCGAGGCCCTCAACATGTCTTCCTTCCAGAGTGTGTTTCTTCTATCAAGTGGAGATCAATTGGAAGCCATGACCGAATTTTGTCCCTTAACATGATTTCCTTCCAGAGCATCGTCCTCTTGGAAGCCATGATCAATAAGAGAGATTTTATCATGGTTTTTCTTATTTCAATCTCATTAAAAAATGAAACCAGCTACAAGGATAGTTTTTCTTCTTTATGGAAACCTCGTTAAAAAATGAAACATAGGTCTTGGTATTGAACCCAGATTCTCGATCATAGTTCATGTTCCTATGTCAATCTCATTAAAAAATGAAATAGATTTTTTCCCCTTCTTCGGTTGATTCAAGTACTTTGTTACATATAGTATTTGAAGCTTCATTTCATCCACCTATTTTGTTGGAAGAAACGAAGCTTAGGGTGAAATGCTTCTAGCCTTTGGATTTCATGTTGAAGTTAAGCCGCTAGATTCTTAAGCTAGGGGAAAAGTACCAACCATCCATGGATTATGCGGTGTGAAGTCGCAAACATAGTTTTTCTAGTTTCAAGCTTGTGTAAAAAATGAAACCACCTCCCTCAAGAATGGTTTTCTCTAGTTCAATCTTGTGTAAAAATGAAACCAGATCCAAGCATAGATTTGTTTAGTTTTAAGTTTGTGTAAAAATAAATCTATCCCAAACATAGTTTTTTTTTGTTTTAACCTTCAGTAAAAATGAAAACAATCTCGAGCGTAGTCTTTGTTCTTTCTCATGCTCATAAATCTATGAGAATGTAACTGAGTAAACTTTTATCACTTTTTTAGACTTGTACAAGGCTATACAAAAACGAAACCCCCTATAGTCCTCTTTAGGCTCTTTTCAAACTCCGTAAACATGAAAAGATTGTTGAGAGATCTTGTTCTTTTCATGCTCATTAAAGTATTTGAAGAAAACGTATGTTGAGCGGTAGCTTATCTCTTTTTTTTTCTCATCATACTACTTTACGAAAAAGGTCATTTTGGATTTTTCTTTAAGTGTTTTTCAGACTCTCTATACATGAAAAACCCCTGAGTTTTCTTTCTTTGGACTCATAAAACAAACATCAAAAGGCCCATGTGGGACCGAACCACTCCTTCCTAGGGTTCATTAAACATACTACGAGGGACTCATCCAAAGGATGAGCTTACAATTCAAGCATGTGTTATCCTCCTCAAGCTTGTGTAAAAATAAATAGGTACTCGCCAGAAATGGCGAGGGAAAATTGGGAAATAAATGTGTCTAAACCTGTATTCTATGGAAGTGAGAGCTTTTGAACATGACACCCTTTCACTCGCTTTGTGTACAGGTTGTAAAATATGCTTTTCTCTTGATCATACTCCTTTATAAGATTACAATTTGGTCTGTGATCCATGTTGTTGAGTCAATGTTGTCAAGACAATTGTTGTGTCGTCAATATGTTCAAAGAGAAGTTCAACTCGGAAAGCCTTCTATTGAATTGGCCATTTCTACAGTCTTTAAGCCTTCTATTGTGTCGACCATCCCTGATTCAGTCTTGAATCACTTGTTACTATGATCTAATTCAAACCTTTTTACATGTTTCGTGTCATTGATGGAGGATACATTAAGGCCCTCTTGTGACAAGTATTTTCCTAATGACTTCAACTCATTATCTAGGAATTAGACTTAGAAACTAATTGGTACCTTGGAACTTGCATGCCTCAATGGTAGGTTTCCTCACTTTCGACAGTGGGTTTTCATTATTGACCCTTGATCGAGAGATTCCGTCGAGTGTTCGACTTCAGCTCACAAATTTGCACCCATTGGATTGTACTAGTGTACCTTGGGATTCATTGACATTAATAGTTATTTCCATTGCACTGGTTAATGGTATTCATTAATGATCGGTAATCAAGTGGTTTCTACCATGTTCGACATCAACACATGTATTCGCGTGGTTATATTTGTACTATAGAGTGGTGGAGATGAATACCCTGAATCTTTTCTAACAGATTCAAGTTGTGTTGGAGTATATTCAAATTGTATTTTTGCATAGATCCACAGTGTATGTCTCGCGGATATGTTCAAATTTGAGTCTTTAACACATAGATCCACAGTGTATTTTTGGTGGTTATGTTCATATTTGAGTCATGTTGGCATGGATCCACAGTTTATGTTTGGTGGCCATGACCTATCTTACTTGACATGGATATTTTCATGTCTTCATTTATTCTTTGAGTCATTTGTATTCCGAGTATGGGAATACCCACCTCAATGATGATATATTATTGTAATGCATTTCCTTGTTTGTTGGCAGGTTTATGACCGACATGTTCCTTGTTCCCAACACACACTCGACAAAGTATTTCAGCTATCACTCTGTTATAACTTCATACTTTGGGGGGATCATTGTTACACATTATTTTCGTCACCACTGTGACCTTTAATGATGTAAAACTATCCTTTGTATTTAGAAGGATGAATTTCCTTAATCCCTGAAGAAGAATGACTATGAATTTTTCGAGAGAAATGAAATTATCTTTTCCTTTGTAAAAAACCCTATCAAGAAGGATCATCACACCTTTCCCATTGTTAAGGGTGTGATGATTCCAAACCATCACATGCTACACTACTGTAGCCTGCAACATCATCACACCTTTCTTAGTGTTAAGGGTGCAGCGATTTTCCGTACGAAGGAAAAATAAAAGCTTCTCGAAAGTTCTAGAATGGAATCTTCGAAAGGATGAGGTGGCCTATGATCGGTTTGGATCTCACTCACTTCACTGATTTAGTGGGATGATCCTAATATCTTCATCCATACCTATTCACTCTATATAAAGAGGGATCTCTCATGGGAAAATTTAGGCTGGCTTATGTATGAAGAATTATGTTGAATATTGTGCTTGTGATAGCTTTGCTTTTGCTTTCCAAGTTAGGTTGTGTATACTCTTCATCAAAATAATTGGAGAAAAGGTGTCTATGTTGAGTAAAAGGGCCATTGGAAGGGACCTTGCAACATCAAGGCATAGGTTGTATTCTCCACTTTCATCAATATAATGCAGTAATACATTTCTTCCCTATGAAAGTATCTCCATTTTTATTACATAACTCCTTGATATTATGCATAGCTTTCATTGGAATAGATATATTGCCTCTCTCTCTTTGTTGTTTTTTGTTTCTTAACATGTTCATCATCCTGCAAACCTAAGGATGGAGCAAGGATGACACTAGAAAGGATCAACCAATGTTTAAATGGTATGTCATTTATCCCTCATTAAGCTAGTATACATTACAATGGAAATCTAAGGAGAAGTTTGTATTCTGTCATGTTTTGTTCTAATTTCTTATTGAATTTAGGGAGATTAGTTCGTTTCAACACTTATTGATTTGTCCAATAACAAATTTGTGTCATCACTTACCGATTTGTGTAGTAAAACCCACGACCTATCGGGTCTCGGCCCCTCCATACTCAACTCCACTTGAATTACACTGTGTCGATACCCAACATGCCAATTTCATCCTACTAGGTATCAGACTATTCCAACCCACCTACCTTACACTCTATCGATAGCTGACATGCTAATATTTTCCTACCAGGTATCAACCTCTTGCAACATTACCACATTGCAAAACTCCCAATGGGAGATATGCCAATAATCCAGTTGGCACATTGGACACGTGGCCTGATCCAAACTCTCCATGTGGCTTGACATGTGGTACATGTGTACTGAAAACCTTCACACCTAATAATATTATTAGGTTAATTAATCATTACATTATAATCACACGTGTTATGACTTTATTTATTTAATACACATTAATGTTAATAAATCCTCATTAATTTAATATCCCACGTAATAAAAAAAATTCTTAGTCTAATATACCAACCTGGTAAATATCGAGGGTCTACTTTACCCGAGTGTGTTAAATTCTAAACTTACCTTCTTACTATTTCCAAGCACCGATATTCCGGTAAGGGAATTAATAATAATATTTTAATTAACTATTGCACCTCACTTAATTATTCATAAGTAATTACTAAATATCATCAGGATTTAATTACACCATTAATTATATCGGCCCCAGGGTATACCTTTTGTCTCATGCACCCTTACCTCTCCATCTCTTGATATGTGATATCCCAATGGGAAAATTTAATATTTTTGTTTATTTTGTGTCAGCCTGGCTGAAAAAACTCATCCCATGCATCCTTTGACCTTTCCATCCCTCGATTTCCTGATACTCCGATGGGGAAATAAATATTATTATTTGTTTTATATTTTCATATCGGCCTTGGGGTCAATCACTTACCTTGCACACCTTATGCTCTCAATCTCTCGGTACATGATACTCTGGGGAGATTTTAATATTAATATAATAACATGATATTATATTATACCGGCCATGTCGACCCCCGAGTAAACCACACTCACGCTTGCATTATAATCTAAATCCCCTAGTGCTCGATGGCCAGATGCGTTTAATAATGTTGCAATATTTAGGAAAAATAAAAATAACACAAATATTTTGAAAAATAATTAACAAATAAAATATTCTCATAGAATATTTCTCGAGGGAAACCTCTACACAGTCTGAATTTCATTTGACTGATAATTTAGCAAAGTTATTTCTTTACACAAAAAAAGGAAAACTTTTGAGCTTGTCCACTCACATGCACATGATAGAAATTAATAGGTTTTAATATAAGAATTATTATTCTTAATATTCAACTTATTAAGACAATAAATAGTAAATTTTGGAAATTTACTAGGATTTACCGACCTCCCTTCATTATGCATATTTTTCTTAAGAAACCTTATTGAAATATATATATACATATATATTTATACAAAGAAAATATTCATGATTTCATTTTATTTACATATTCCTCATGTTAAAATACCTTATCCTCCCAATTATATACCCTATACTTATGACACTAAAAATGTTGTTAATCTCTCATTTCACGACTCCCCCTTACCTAAGTTATTATCTTGGATGGAAGTTATATGTTTTTACCCATGCTTCCATAGAATATTTAACATTCAACTAAGCCTTCCAAGGAGGTCCTAAGGATTGACATTTGACTAGGGACAAATCACTTCCCGGAACTGATCTATAACTTCAATATTATAGAGAACATTATTAGCATAATAGAGATTATGTTGGTTTTTGTAGCTTGGAGGTACTTCTGCATCGATCGTTCCTAACATGAAAAAGTGACAAGCAAATTGCTCTCTTAAGTGAATTTATAAAGTGATTTTATAAAGTGCAGTTAAGGTCTTTTATTATTTATTGGGTAAAGTGAAAGTGAATTTATAATATTTGAGTTACTTTAGTGAATTAATTCATCTCAATGAGGGAATAAGTCACGTCCACTGATCTTGTGGGATAAGAGTGAATTTCAACCATTAATATCTAGGGTTAGGGTAGTTACCCTAAATGAGTCATAAAAGAAGCTTGATCGAGACTAAGAGGAAAACATTCCAAGAGAGACAAAGAGAGATTGAGTTGAAGGAGAAAGGAGAAGAACAACAAGAGAAGGGGTTCACTTTCCAAGAGGGAGAGAGGGCATTCATCCTAGTACCAATACAACATTGAATGTTGGTTTGTGCAACAAAAAATAAGAGGCCATACAATATAGATTTAAAGGGTCATACTAGTGTTTTTGGATGCACACAAATTGAGGCATGTACAACACTGATTTCAAGATAGCTTGAGGGAATTTACAACTGGAGATAATTCCATGCATAAGAGGTTCGTACTACAACAAATATGGGAACATGTATCAAGGTTTTGTAGATGTCTTGTTGATTGAACTAGGTCATACAATAGTGGCATAGTTTCGAAGGAAGTGTGACACATTTTTCAAGGAGTAGTGAGTGTTGGGTTTGTGAGATACATATGGTCTAGATTTTGTTGTAAAAGATTGTTGTTGTAAAATTTTAAATATTTATGTACGAGCTCATTAAAATATCTTTCTTGGCTTGTTTTCCCTTCAAGGTTTTTCCAAGGGATTTACCCGAATATCTAGTGTCAAATGTGTTGATATTTTGTTTGTTGTTCATTGTTATTTCCACTATTATTTTTTTTAGAAATTAGTCATTTTGCATTTCTTCTCATAAAGTATAGTTTATGGTTGAAGTCTTTATTGGAGGTTGAAATCAGTGTGTTGACTAAGTGTTTGACAAAATTCTAGTATTATTTAATAGATTAAATGCATACTTAACTTCAGATATTATGTGAATACTTTGACAACTTAGTCTTCACTACTAACCCATGAGGTATATTTACACAAATGGGATACAATTTCCCAACTAGCACTATGTTCTTACTCAAAGTTACAAATAATTTCTTATAGCGGTCTATAAAAGTAGAAAAAGTCATAAGTAAACAAAAAAATATATTTTAACAAAACTCTCTTCATATTTTACAATCAACAAAACACATGAAGCAACAAATTTGAGTACTTGAATAGAGTATCTATTCTTCATAAAACCAAAACATAAGATCCATAACATTAAGAAATTTATCATGGCATATGAAAATTACTGAAACACTTATTTGAGAATTAAAAGTATATTTGTAATTACTAATGGGTGAGTCTCTTTCCACCCAACCATAGGCATATTTGTCTTTTGTCTATCCTTGCAACTGGCCATCCCCTAGCTAGAAGATGATGGCATAATGGAAACTCTCACTCAATAACATTGTTGAAAAGATGAATACTACTCTCCTTCACCAACAAAATTTAGCAAGATATATTTCGAATTCCACCAAGCAAGGGGAGATGCTCTTGACTCACGGAGTCACAACATTTATTTTTCATAGATAAATACCCAAAATTCGCAACCCCATCTATCATCTTGGTTTAGAGGATGTATTTTATATTTTCTTACTCAGAACACAAAGGACTCGACTTCCCTCTATTTTCTAAGAACTAAAGGATTTCCACACACTCTTCTCCACTCATATTTAGTCCCCATACCCAACCATGTGCATCGTCTCTCTTTTTCCCATGATTTTCCTCATTTTCTTTCCTTTTACAACAAGATTTTGTGGGTCAAATCCCCCAAATTTGTGGGTTAGATCAAAAACTTTTGGATGGGTACTCTGTCCATTCTCTCATTTATTTCTGAGGAGGACCACCCAACCACCATTTTGACTGGTAAATAAATCTTCTGGGACAAAGGACAATTTTTGGTTTGAACATTTTAATCCAATAGGGTAAGTTGCCTGACAGGGGTCATCTCCACTAGTAAGGGTTCCCCCTCACCATTCCCTCTAACGGTATCCTTTTTTTTGTAAGTTCTCCACCCATCAACAATTTCTTTTACTTATCATCAAAATGCATTTATCGTTTTAATTTTTCATCACATTCCAAAATATTAAACATCCTAGCCATGACTCATCACAACATTTAGACATATATTTACATACTGGGGAAAAAAGGGTGTTACAAATTTCCTCTATTTTCCCAAGATAGTTTACTGCATAGTCTGCCCAATGTTGATTGCACTTCAGCCCCATGCTCTCCAATAACTATGGGATGTGGCTCTCACACCTACCCTCTGAAATATATTCAATGATTGGGCTCCCATACACTCAAACATATAAACAGAAGGTTGACCCAAAAGATAATTAAATTCAAAAATATGGGTTAGAATTAATATATGCAATTAATTCCCCCCCGACCCCCCTGGGCTCTTCCTAAACACTCCCTAGGAACCCCCTTCTCTTTTGGATTAATCAACCGCCATCTGTGTCCATATTCCCAGTAGTTGGTATCACATTATTTTTATTAAAATCAGAAAATACATTTTGCATATTAAATTGATTGACCATATCCACATTCATATCTACATTATACATCAATTAAAATGAGGATTATAGTGGGGATGTTACAAAGGGTTGGAGGAAATCATAAAGAGTGAGTCTTATCTTACCATTATGCGACTGAAATTTTGCAAGAATTATGCTATTGTTCAACACTCTTGTTGAGTTCATAGAGACTCTATATTATAAGCATTTAGTTGTTGATATTAATACATTGAGTGTGTTTTGTAGTGTAGAGTTTTTCTCCGGAATGGGTTTTCCCAAAAACATCTTGTTGCCTATGGTTTGTTTTTTATTTACCTTTTGTAAATGATCTTTTTTAGTTTATGCACATTCTTCTCTCGTAGATTAGTGCAGCAAGTGTATTTGCACCTCTACTTCCTTTCATGCATCATAACATAATTTTGAAATGACATAAATTCATATAATTTTAAAGTATATTATCTAAAAAAACATAAATCAAATCAAAATTTTACCAAGACAAATATTTAATATTTTAAACTTAAAATAAAATAACTTTAATCTAATTTAACATAAATAAATTGATACTTCATGTTTGACTATTAGTAAACTTAAATTTGACTCCAAGTGCTGACAAAATGGACTGCTAGGGTTTGATGACCTACATGCTCCATCCCCTGCTACACCCAGCCATCCTACCTCTCAGAATCGTGAACTGTCGCTACCACAACTGTGGATGAACCTGACATTGCAGAATGGGCTCAGATAGGGGGGTGAAAACCCCCTCTTACAGAAATGTAATAGCCAACAAAACGGAAGGGGCAAGAGCCCGACAATCATCCTTTGAACCACCACTGCATCTTAGAGATCACTTGCTGGAAGATGAACAAGGCTTAGGGGAAAACATGGAAATGAAAGTCGAACCATTACATCCAAAGGAATATCGCATCTGGAAACAAGGGAAATGCATCCCTCAAGCGCCAAATGCACCAAAATATGTGATAAAATCCACCAAGGTTGGAGAACACACCCAGTTCATGAAGGATCGTGCCCTTATCAAGAAATTATTAGGGTTATGGCCCTCGAAGAAAGACCCCACACGATGGATTAAAAACGGGTGGAACTCAAAAGGTGATTATGAGATTCAACTAAACTCGAAAGGTTTCTTCACAATCATTTTCTACATACAGGAGGACAAATATCAACTTTTTGAAAATGGCGCCTACTTCTACAACCCTATCAGGATTTATTTGAGGTTTTGGAGGGATCGATTTTTCCCAGAAAAGGAATACTTTGCATGTGCCCCAGTTTGGATCTGCCTCTACTCCCTACCCCAAGAATTATGGCTTGAGGAGATCTTAATGGGAATTGGAAATACTTTGGGAAGATATGTAAAATCCTCAGAAGGCACCAAGCAAAGAAGATACACATCCTATGCACGCATCTGTGTATACATGAACATCTCCAAATCCCTCCTCGATTCAGTCACCATAGAATATCAAGATGAGGAATGGATTCAGACCATAGATTATGAACACATTCTCTTCAGATGCATAAAATGTCATGAACATGGACATATCTTCAGAGATGGCCCCCTCAATGCTCCATCTCAACCAACATCAGAGGAGAAACAAAAAGATGGCTACACTCAACTTCTGGGGCACATGAAACCCCCTTCGAAAAAATCCAATCAAAATGGGAACCAGAAGATCCCTACCAACAACTCCTTTGATGCACTTAGCAACCTACCAGAGATAGAAGAAGTTGAAAATGCCCACAAATCAGTAGATCTGAGTAAAGAAAAAGGCAAGGAAAAACAAACCCTAGATCCAGTCCTAGATAAAATCATAGGTCACGATTCCCCAACTCAAATGGCACCAAGAAAAGACTTAGATGAATGCAGAGACACCATAATGCAGTTGGATGAGAGGGAACTTGCGGACATTGGCCTTGACAAGCTCAAGGATGCTTTCAACAGGAAGTAATTGCAAACCATACCAGTGGAGCAGCTTAGAAACGTTCACAAGGTTTTTATCGAATCCACAACATGCGCCACTTCCCCATTAGGAATACACCTAGATCCTGATCCAGACCCCAAACGAAACCAAAAAGAGGGAAAATGATGTGGGCGTAAGATGACTCATCAATTGATCAAAGAGGTAGGAAACATTATGATTAACTCAGGCAAAATGCAGTGCCTTATTGAAGGTTTTTTTTGCCCGCCACACAACTCCTCATGATGAAGATTGTCACATGAAATATCAAAGGCATCAATGGAAGATCTAAGCAAACAATTCTTCAAAATTGCATCAAGGCAGAGGATCCATAAATTTTTCTACTACAGGAAACCAAATGTGCGAGAGAAATGGAAGAGGAAATATTCAAAATATGTTGGTGTCACTGTAACTTCATATACACATAATCCAAAGGGGCTGCAGGGGGTTTATCCATCCTCTGGAACCCAACCACGGTCATCCTAGAACCATCCTTTTCAATGGTGGGAATGCTTACAACACACTACCATGCCATTGGATTCAGCAAAGAAGGAGTCATCACTAATGCATATGGTCCTCAGATCATCTAGGAGAAAGACCACTTCATAGCTAACTTGGCCCATATAGAATATCTAATAGGTCAAGATAAATGGATATTAGGAGGGTATTTTAACATCATACGCACCCTAGAAGAAAAAAGAGGTGGCTTGAAATGATTGGATCAAGACAACACCAAGTTCAACAATCTCATAGATCGTCTCAAACTAATTGACATTGAGACCAGGAATGGCTCCTTCACCTAGTCCAATCTGCATGCGGGTTCCCAACACATATCTTGTAGACTGGATTTTTTCCTAATATCAGAAACCCTAATGCTTGAGGAAGCCCTGATTGAAGAAAACATTCTTCCAAAATCGAGCTTAGATGAGTGGTCGGTCCAGCTGTGGATGGATACGATAGCCACCTCCAAATACAAACCTTTTCTCTTGGATAATTTTTGGATAAATCACCCAGACTTTCTGGAGCTCTCTCGTACCTCATGGACCAATGAAGAAATCACACATACCACAAGGATGTATAGATTCCAACAACACCTAAAAAACTTCAAGCAACAACTTCAGGACTGGAAAAAGAATGTATTTGATAATATATTCTAAGCACAAAAGGCCCTAGAACAATGAATAAAGGACATTCAAAAAGAATCCATAATATATTTCTATTCAGACACCCTACTATAGGAGGAGTCTAGCTTGAAGCAGCAACTTGTAGACCGACACGAGAAGGAGGATATCCTTTGGAAATAGAAGTCTCGAGTACAATGGTTAAAGGAAGGAGAAAAGAACACAAAGTTCTTTCATCACTCCATGATTCACAGATGATACATCAACCATATCACAAAGATAGAGGACACAAAAGGTAACACAATTCTAGATCATGAAGAAATTGAAACAAAATTAGTTGATTATTACAAAGAGATTCTTTCATAACCTCCAATTTATAGAACATCTTCCATCAATTGGGTAACCCAACATATTCCATCCCTAATCACTTAGGATCAAAATCAAGCTTTGATGAGACCGATCATACAAGAGGAAGTCAATCAGAAAGTCAAGGAAATTCCCCCAGGAAAATCCATTGGGCCAAATGGTTTCACCACAGACTTCTTCCACCACTATTGGTCGATGATATGAGAATAGGTTTGGAAAATCGCGGAGGAATCATGCACATTAGGATAGGTTCTCTCGACCCTCAATGCCACCTTTCTCAACCTCATCCCCAAGGAGGATCGAGTCACCAACCCGAAGTAGTTTAGACCGATAGCGCTTTGCAATGTCATATATAAGATCATCACAAAGGTCATTGCTCTCTGACTCAATCCCATCCTTGCTTTCATCATCTCAAAGGAACAGTCTAGGTATGTGGAGGAATGACAAATAATGGATAGTGTAATCTTGGTTCACGAGGTGATTCACTCGCTAAATACCACTCGCACCCTAGGTATGCTCATAAGGCTCGACCTCTCTAAATATTTTGATCGACTTAGTTGGAAGTACATGCTTTCTCTTGTTTCGGCTTTTGGGTTCACTGAATATTGGACAGCATGGATCTGAAGCTCAACTCCTCAAGATTCTTCTCCATCTTAGTCAATGGTGCCCCCTCCTGGCCTTTTCCCCCCCTCTCGAGGTATTCGTCAAGGGGATCCACTATCCCCTTTCCTATTTGTAATCATGGAAAAACAATTTGGGCGATACATGTCAGCCTCGATCTTGAATGGTTCCCTCCAAGTGCTCGCTATCTATGGCCTTTATCCTACTACCTCCCATAGCTAATTTTTCAATGATACGATGCTTATGAACACCCCCAAAACCCAGGAAGATGTTAAACTCCAAGAAATCCTCATTGACTTTAGAGAAGCCTCACGTACTACTTTTAATTTGGAGAAATCCCAAATATTCTTCTTCAACATTCTTCCCACAATCCAGTAGCACATCTCACGCCTCCTAGGCATAACAAGAAGCTCCCTTTCATCCAACTACCTGGACCTTCCCTTATCAGACTCGGCTACACGAAATATCACCTGCGACTCCCTTATTCTCTCAATTTCCAACCGCCTCAGTTCTAGGACCTTCAAATTTTTAAATCTCCCTGCCATGTTTATCCTCTTAAAAGAATTGCTTCAAGCTATTACAACTTACATGTTCTCATCTCTAGCAGCGCCACAAACTGTCATCAAAATCATCAAAAACCTTCAGCAAAATTTCCTCTGGCACGATCATGAACAAGGGAAAAAAGGGCCCTTATCAGTTGGGAAAAAATATGCACACCAACTCCCTTGGGAGGACCGGGTCTCCGAGACCTAGGAAAGCTCAACAATATCATGGGAGCAAAAATATGGTGGTGTTGGCTCAAGTACCTGATGGAACTTCGGGCACGAATCTAGAGGAATAAATATACCCCCCAACTTCTGCAAGAACATCTTGCTCAACTTGATGATCAGATCAATGGATCCAATATTTGGAACGCAGCTTGGCCAAACCACCCACTCATCCAAACACATGCATTTAGGGAAGTGCGAAATGGACACCATACCTGATTCTGGATGGATTCTTGGTAGCAACTACCTCTGCAGCAAAAAATGGAAAACTTTCACCCTTATCAATACCATATACAAGGGTTGGAGCATCTCAAAGTGGCTGACCTCTAGCTTAGTTTCCCTCATCAACCCCCTTGGCGCAACTAGAAACTGCTTCCACAAGATCTCAACCTTTCAATAGATCTTGATCTGCTACCATGGAAAGCAACATTAGGGAAAAGAAAGATATGCATTAGTGAGGAGATGGACATTCTTCCCTAGGGGTATACCCCTTCGGGAACATTCAGAATCAAAGAATCCTACCATCTCCAGGAAAATTTTCATAATCAATTGAAATAACACATCTAGCACATAATCTAGAAAACCAAACTCTGGCCAAAAGTTTCCACCTTTCTTTGGCTCTTGGTGAAAAATCACATCCTAAACTGGGACAAGCTTAAGAAGCGAGGCTATATTGGACCCTCAATTTTCTATCTATGCCAGCAACAGGAAGAAACAATGGAGCACATATTTAATCAATGCCCCAATAGTAATATGATCTGGGATGAAGTTCCTCTAATCACGAGGAAAACTAAAGGAGACAGGACAAGTATCATCAACACTATCATGGACTGGGGCTCTGAGGTGTTCAAAATCCTACTCCTGAACGGGATTTGGAAACTCCTGCCAGGATTTATAGTGTGGCAACTCTGGAAAGAAGGAAACTGACACATCTTCCATTCCCAGGCCTCCACCCCCTCAATTATTTGGTCAAGGATCTTTGAGAGCATACAAGAAACTATCCACGCTCATCCTTGGACCCAGGATGACCTTGCCACTGAACCTCCCGAATCCATTATCTTTTCCTCCTGGAAGCTGATAACACCCAATGCACCACTTATTCTCAAAACTCCCCCAACTCCCACGTCCAAAATCCCTTGGTTTTGGGAATCTAAACTTTGATGGTGCCTCAAAAGGAAATCCTGACCGAGTAGGATTTGGAGAGGTCATTAGAGATAACACAGGGAAAATCCGACACCTTATGGCGGGATATCTAGGGCATGATATGAACAACTCAACAGAACTTTGGGGTCTCATCAGGGACATTCAAATGACCTCAGATCTTAACTTACCTCATCTCATAATTGAAGGAGATTAAAAATAATTATCTCATTGGTATCCAAAATCATAAACGGGACTGATCACAAGAAAATTGCTCCAAGTTGGCGCCATTTAGGACCCTTATCTTACTTACAAGCTTGTTTGCATCCTTCCCTCACTCTCATCACTTCTCACATAAGACGTGAAGCCAACAAAGTTGTTGATAAATTAGCTAATGAAGGCATTGCTACGCAAGCATAGATCCTCATTCTCAACGCCCAAGATCATCTTGACTCACAACTGTTAACCCTTTCCACATAGCTAGATCTTCAAGACTGCCTCCCCCCCGATAGGGTGACACCTGATAAGCACTTGATACATGGCACTCTGGTGACGAGTGTAGTTAAATACCCTTTCCACCATCCTCCCCCTTCGTCAATCCACTATGCCTAGCATTCAATCTGGAAAGGAGTTAGTGCGTTGGGACAACAGGGGAGTTTAATGGCGCAATAGGCTTGGTTGGCTCTTCGGATCTAGTATGATGCAGCAAGGCAACATCACCTCAACATTCATGGCACCCCAAACTGTCATTTCCCTTATCATCACACATGTAATCTCTTAGTGCAGTTCTTATCTCGTGTTTTTTCCCTTGGCTCTGAATTTTCCACCTGCAATTTTCGTCTGAGGGGCATGAATACATGTCAATTTTCTTTCCCCCACGCCTAGCTTCTCCTTCAATTCCTCTCCCAATGGTGCTGAAGCCATGCCTCATGAGAGAGGCAAGACCAAACGCGGGGTGATCTAATACAGTTTGGTAGGCCAACACAGGTGCATAGGCCTGCCCTCTCTTTCTCCCAATCCTGGTAGGATCTATGTCTGCCATCCTTATTCCAACCAAAGATGGCGAGATGATGCCTAGCCTATGACCCAATTTCCCTACCTTGAGCTAAATTATGGTGTTTGTATAGTGGAGGAGGAGATTCCTCCTAATTGGAAGGAGGACATCATGGAGCAAACAACACCAACCGACACTTCCCTCCCTTTGAATTATCCTGATATTGCTATGGGCGGTTATGTGGTGGAGGAGGAAATTCCTCCAGAGAAGCAGGACGACTTCATGCAAAGAACAACCCCCAATATCAACAAACGGCACAATGAAGCCACTGGGATTGATTGGGATGATTGTTGGGCTGAGGAGGAGACCCATCTGAAGTAGCATACAACTGAGCCAGACCATCCAGCCTTGGCAAGACATGATTTTCCCAGTCCTCGCAGGATTACGAAGGACTATTTAAATCTGATCTTTGAGATGAGACGAGATATGGATGACTAGCTTCACAGCTAGCATGCCCTCAACAGACGTCTGGATATGTTGTTTGATTCACTTCCAAGTGAGCCTGCGAAGAGCCGCTGCCCAACATGCTGCCAATCATTTTCCTTCACTGTCTGCCATGATGGAAGTCCAGATTTGCCTCAAATTTAGTTTATTTATTGCTTTGTTATCAGTCTTAGTTAGGATGCATTTACAGTCAAATTTTGTTGTAGATAGACTCTGGTATATTGGCTTGACTATGAACATTGCAGGTCACTTGTTCTGATTTCCATACATGTGGCAGAATAGGTGGCGGTTGTTTATGTATGTTTGGACATGTAGCGCTTTTTTGGCATTTTAAAGTAATACAAACTCTTTTTTGTTTAAAAGAAAAACATAAATAACTTGATATAAAATATTAAAAATTAGAAACTAAAACCTTATTACATATCTTTGAA
>ML865636.1:7587-21918 GCA_009831015.1 Picea engelmannii | reverse complement strand
CAAGGATGTGTTATCGTCCAGATGGCTCTTTAAAATAAAACATGTTGCTGATGGAAGTATTGAGAAATATAAAGCAAGATTTGTAGCTCATGGATTTTCTAAAAAAGAAGGCATTGACTATGAAGAGACATTCGCTCATGTAGCCATATGCATTTCAATTAGAACCATCATAGCCCTTGCAGCTAAGATGAAGTGGAAGTTACACCAGATGGACGTAAAGACAACTTTCCTAAATGGTGTTATTGAAGAGGAAGTGTGTATAGAGAAACCTCAAGGATTTGAAGTTGAAGACAGGAAGTCTCATGTCTGCAAATTGAAGAAATCCTTGTATGGATTGAAGAAAGCCCCTAGAGATTGGTATGGCCGAGTAGAACTTTCTGACGAGCTTGGGCTTTACCAAGAGTAAAGCAGATTCCAACCTCTACTTCAAGGTTATGAATGATGAGCCAGTGATACTATTGCTATATGTGGATGACTTATTCTTAACTAGAGAAGAAAATCTCATCACCAAATGTAAGAAGAGACTCACTTCAGAATTTGAGATGAAAGAGCTTGGCCTAATGCACTATTTCTTAGGTCTTGAGGTATGGCAGAGTCTAGAGAGGATCTTCCTTAACCAAGGGAAGTATGCAGTTGAAATCTTGAAGAGATTCGACATGTTAGAGTGCAAGCCCATGAATACACCCATGGAAACAAAGCTAAAGATGTTGGTCGATACTTCGTCAGAGTTGATTGATGCCACACTGTATAGACAAATTATTGGATCGTTGATGTACCTGACGAACACCAGACCAAACATTTGTTTTGCCGTGAACACCTTGAGTCAGTTTCTGGTAGAACCCAGACATGTTCACCTTGTGGTTGAAAAACATGTGATGAGGTACCTTAAGGGTACATTATATTGTGGTCTCAATTATGATGGAGATCATGATTTCACATTGAGTGGGTACACTGATTCAGATTGGGCAAGAAGTGTTTCTGACAGAAAAATCACTTCAGGATGTTGTTTCAGTTTGCGATCAACCATGATCTTGTGGCAGAGTAGGAATCAATCTAGTATTGCTCTCAGCACAGTGGAAGAAGAATACATTGTTGCATTTTCTACCAGCTGTGAAGCTATATGGCTTCGAAAGTTGTTGACCGACCTATTTGACCTAGAGATGGAAGCAACCACGATCCTATGTGACAACCAGAGCTGCATAAAGATGACAGAGAATCATGTATTCATGACAACTCGAAGCACATAGAGATTCTTTATCATTACATTCGTGACATGGTGCAAAGAGGATCTTTAAATCTCCAGTACGTTAGCACAGATGAATAGGTTGTTGATGTGTTGACCAAGCCTCTATCTCGTGTAAAGTTTGAGCACTTTCGAGATAAGCTTGGTATAGTTAGAAAGGACCTTCCTCAAAAGGGGGAGTATTTTTTGTGATGAGACATCTCTTGCTTCCAGCCTTATTGTTGTGACGTAAATCAAGATGATGTGATGAGACTAGAACTGTGCTTCTGGCTTGAGAGCTACGACGTAAAGCTAGTCTAGTATCCTGCTTCCAGCTTGATTGTTTTGACGTAAAGCAGGACGAGTATCTTGCTTCCACCTTTATTGTTGTGATGTAAAGTAACAAGATGTGATGTGACTAGTACTAAGCTTCCAACTTGATAGCTGTGACGTAATGCCAGTCTAGTATCTTTCTTTCAGCTTGAGTGTTGTGACGTAAAGAAAGACGATGAGATAAGACTAGTACTGTGCTTCCATCTTGAGAAGCTATGACGTAAAGACAGTCTAGTATCTTATTTCCAACTTGATGGTTGTGACGTAAAGCAAGATGATGAGATGAGACTAGTACTGTGCTTCCAGCTTGAGAAGCTGTGACGTAAATCTAGTCTAGTATCTTGCTTCCAGCTTGAGTGTTGTGACGTAAAGCAAGACGTTGAGATGAGACTAGTACTGTGCTTCCAACTTGAGAAGTTGTGACGTAAATCCAGTCTAGTATCTTGCTTCCATCTTGATTATTGTGACGTAAAGCAAGATGATTACTAAGCTTCCAGCTTAATAGCTATGACTTAAAGCTAGTATTGTATTATGATGAGCAAGCCTCATGCTGTGATGATGATGATGTATTAGTTTTATACTAATACATATTGATGCAGATGATGATTACATTCCTTTGAGAATGACGATGTTTTCGATGAAGAAAACTTTCGATGATTTATAGATACGCCATTCAGTGTTCCAAGATGATATTGATGATTTTGTCCTCCTGAAAAGGCCTCTCTCTCATCTGATGCTGTTGTAGAATACCCTTCTTGTTAAGCGGGAGTGTTGAAATAATGTAACTACAAAGTGTATTCTTATTCTTATTTTATATATTATTCATTGGATCAATCCCCATTGTGGATTGATCATGTCGTCTATTGTAAAAGGATCAAATCCCCTTTTGTGGATTGGTCATAATGTAATTGTAATAGGAAGAAAGAGAAGTCAGCCCCAGAATATATCAAATAGGCCCCGGAATATAATAAAGGTGGTTATAACCACCCAGAAGAAGAAGTCAACCCTGCCAATGAAAGGACACTCCCACACATGCCAGTCTTGTATAAATAAGGAGGCTAGCACCTCACTTAGACATACACTCACTTGTTCATTGAGAGACAAATTTTGAAGCTGCAGTTGGAGAAGAGAGAGAGAGAGGCGCATATTTGGGAGAGGAAATTCTATACTTGTTTGAGTTATCTCTTGGCATTGTATTGGCTATCTATAATAAAGAAGTTTTGTTGGGTTTTCTTCCCCTAGAGGGTTTCCCAGGATAAATGTTGTGTCTCTTGTGATTGTGTATTTCTCATTGATCTTGTCTTATGTTGTTGTTATCAATTGAAATGCAAAGACCTATAATAATGGCTTAAACATTAACAGATCTAACCTAGATAAACTACTAACCATAACTCCTAAACTAACCCTAGACTAGATCCTAAATTTTGCACAGTAAATCTACTAAATAGGGCACATGTTTTGGGCTAATTGTTGGCATACTTTGATGGTGTAATTTGCTGGTATGATTGAATGAAATCTACAAACATAAGGCTGCAATTTTCTGCAGAAAATACATGTTATAATAACTTGCTTTATTCAACCTTAAAGTGTCATTTTTTCAGGCATACTTGATTGCCATACTCATTGATAATATTGATGAATGATCTTATGCTTTACATGTTGAGTTAGAATGATTTATTTTCTGATATAAACTTTCATCTAATGCTGCAAATTAGGGACAATAGGCTTAACTTGTTGATCCATACTAACATATATCATTGCAAGTTGGATTTTCTTGTGTCTCGGGAAGGTACAATGATCCAGAGAAGTACTATACCTTTGGGGAAACAATCACTTGACTTACAAGGCATCTCTTCCCACATTTCACTCCATTTAGATTTGACCTATAGGGGCTCCACTTCCATATATATCCATCCCCATCTCATTTCCCCTAGGGTCGCTGGGATCTCCTCTCTAGAGTGACCTAGTCACCTTTGAAGTGTGGGACCTACATCGAGGTGACAATGGGTGTAGGATTCCCAAGTTGTATCACTTAATTTTTTGGTTGGGTCAGGATTTTCTCAACCTACAACTTGTGCTATAACATTTTGGTGCTATTGTTGGGGAAGATTTTGAATCTTCTTCATACCCTAATGACACTTTGGTAAGATATTCCAAAGCCTTTCCCTTAGATTTCCTAGCGACTCCACCTAAGGGACGTTCCATTTCCATTTTCCTTGATGAACTCACCTTGAATTTGATCTGGGGACTCCACCTTCCATGAACCCACTTTTCCCTTTTTCCCCTTTCATCCCTTGATGAGCCTTGAGCTCATCTGGCGACTCCATTGAGTATTACACTAAGTCATGGAACCATGGCCCCACGAGACTTACCATGGGCATTCCATAATGTGTATACTTCTATTGATGTTCAGAATGTCCCTGGCTATCCAAATCATTGTCCAACAGAATGGAGGGCGAGTTGTCCCAAAGTTGACGGTGATCCATCTCTAGCAGTCACCCATATCATGAATTATATGAAGTATGCATTGAGCTTAAATGTGCTACATGAAGATGTGTTGTTAAAAATTTTTGTGTCTTCAATGGAATAAAGTTAAAAGGATTGGCTTGCATACTCATGTGATCCAAATAGTATCCCTTCTTATACAAATCTCATTGAATAATTTCTCAGGCAATATCGGTCAGCTACTCAAATTTTTCAAGATTCTTTCCAAGAGCTCAAACACACTCTTTGCTGAGAATTTTTTCCAATCGATGATGAGACCATATATGAAGAAAATCTTGAAGAAGATATGGATGAGACATATGATGAAGATGAAGTATATGCTCTTCCAGTTGATGAGGAAATCCAAACCTCTGCTCCCCCTGCATATCAATAAGAGAACATGATGAGTTATAATCATTTTGAGAACTTTGATGATGCTTTGTTCCATGACTATGAAAATGAAGAAAACTACCAAAAGGATCTCGATGAAGTTTCTCTTGCAGAAGGCCTGGAAGAGACATTTTCCTCTATTGTCCCTTTTGAAGAAGATGAATTTATCTAGTCTTGTGAAGAAGTAATCATCTTATATGATGTAGATGAAATCATGGAACACTCCCGAGATACAGTTGATGATCACATTGATGATTTCATACAGATTGGGAGTTTCATATGGGATTCAGGTTGTTTCATTTTTTACAGAGATCCTATCTATGACATTGAAGGCACATCTTGGATAGAGGATACATAAAACATTTCTTCAGAGGATTTATTTTTTCAGCTAGATGGTCCATATATGTGCCAACCCGATGATATGGTTACATATTTGTTCCATCCATTCGAGGACGACCTAACGTAGCGTTTTCAGGATGATTTTCAACCAACATACTCAGTTTTTGATAGACACGAAGTCGTGGCCCGCCCAAAGAAATTTGAGGTCCATACCACCAAACAAAAGTACTTTCATGTTGAGACTTTGGGCATGGATTTGAAGACAAAGAAGAGACGTTTCCTGAGTCCGAAGGAGGAGATTTTGTCTAAGGCTATGCCTTGCCCTCTTTCCTCTTGTTTGGGAAATCATAAGGTTTTCTTTGGATCTCTTGTCCTTTCTTAGCCTTCAGGGAGAAGTGATCTTCTAAGTGAAGATGAAGACAAGTTGTCATCTATGTATAGTAGCCCCCCTTCAGAGATGGATTGATCAGTCTTGTGGCTACACTTTAAGGTGAGATGATTGGGATGATGGTTTCTTTTTCCAGCAAGATTTATTTCCCCCCACCCATCTTCATGAGTTTTATTTCATGATCGATTATATGTGTGTTTATAATCATGATTATTGTGTTCTTGACTTATCTTTGTTGTATTATATGATTAATCACAGGGGGGATACTTTGATGAGATGATCAAATGGTTGCACTGGTTGTATGACTTCACGTGACATCATCTAGCCTGTGATCTTCAGGGCCTAAGGTAAGTAGGTAATTCATTTTGATTCCATACATTTTGATTTTGATTGCTAATATTGGTTTAGATGCATTTCATTTTCATTTTTCTCTACTTGCATATTGATTTCATGCTCAACTTATAATTTTTTGAAAAAATGTCAAAATTTTATTTTTCTATCTTAGTTGGTTTTGATTATGATCATATGAGAACAAGGATGAGTAGGCCATCCTTCACTTAACATTTTAATGTTTCCTTGCATGCACAGGTCTACCATGAGATGTTACGGTTCTCGTGCACTCTATGGCGAGCACATGTCCCCAAGTAGGAGCCATACATTATCCCCATTTTGTGGATAACTAAGGGGATTATGTATCAAGGCCCTCAGGTTGCAGATATGGAGTGTCAAGAGAATACATGACCATCAATACCCTTTTACACAGATGGAAAACCCACTCGCCACCACATATGGTCACAGTTTTGCAGATGGCATCCACCACATCAACTGGCTTCCAGAAGGCAGTGGGATTTCTACATGAGGTACAAGTCAATATTATGGTGAGAATAATTTCAATATTCAAGCCAGTTGAGTATGTTGTATCTTAGATTCCTCTAGATTTCGACATTATGCCTTTTTCCCTGCGTCACCTTGGTGGTTGACATTGTGCCCTAGTAAGTGGTCTTCCTTGGGGATGGGTTTTCTACTAGGAACTCCCTCAATGAGCCATTGTACCGTTCCCAACCATACTTACCAATTTCAATCATTATTCCCCTCCATTTCCTTGTCTCTTGGGATTTTAAGGTGTATTGACCCAAGAAGGGTTTGCCCCTAATTCTATGGGAAGAAGGGGTTGAAGGCCCAGACAGATTCATGATAAAATCCTTGTATAAACCTTCCAGATGCTTCTCCTAGGGATCACCAAAGAAAGCAGTGAAACACTTATCTTTGAGTAAAGGGGACCCATAATATAATGAAGAATGCTTAAAAGGTTAGTTGAAGGATATGAGTTCTCATCACAAGCCAACCTATCATGTCCATGAATATCCAGTGGTATGTCATTTACATCATCTGGTCACCAAACCAGGGTAATGGCTCTCAATTGCATGGCTAAGAGAAAGGGAGTCTCATCACAAACCAACATTTTCATTTTCACTACGTGTTTGTGGGTGGCATTGCCATCATCTGGTCACCATGCCAAAGCAGTGACCTTCAACCTCTCCTTATGCTATATTGAAAGAAAATACAAAGAAAGAAAGATAAAAGACAATTAATGGGCTTGGAAAAAGTGCATTGTGGACGAAGGTACCACACACCCTCTACAAAGGAACCCATGAATGAGACACTACAACCCCTTGTATGTCATGAGACCTATGCCCATTGAGTCTTGACCGCAACCACTTCATCCACTTTACATGGATTTGAGAGGGATCTATTGGAAACTCTCCTTAATCTAGGGCAAGATCTACCCAATAGGACACCTTGACAACTCTCCCATATTCAAGCTTAACAAGTCGCAAAGTGTCTTTGAGAAATTAATTGTTTGATATAGTGATATTTTGATGTACATGATTAGGTGGCTCATTTTTTGACTGGATTCACTTATCGTGATGTTATGACTTGAGATCCTTGGAGGGCATGCTCATTTGTCTTTGTAGGACCTAGTTGGTGGATAGTTTTGGGAGAACAAGCCTAGCTTGGGCTTCCATGGGGCTACAAGCCCATAGGTTGTATGTCAAGGCCTCGCATGCCGAATGAGAAATATCAAACTTGGAAGGAGTTGAATATAAATTGGATGATAGCCTAGCCCCCACATGCCAAATGTTTTTCCTAGGAGAGGAAAAACGTCACTCATAGAGGCATGACGTCACCTAGGGGTGTTAGTGCTTGGTCGTGAGGTGCTACTCATTGACACATGGAAGTTTTGAGGAGAAGAGGGTCTTCACCATGATGATATTGTCTGCATTCTTTACATGTGGCCTTTGGAGGCCTACCCATTCTTCTCCAATACCAATGACTTCTTCAAAGTGGAAAAACGTCCCCTAAACGGGAGACATCCATGTTAAATTATTGTTTTATTTGTGCAAAAGTGAAACTTTAATTGAATTTTTTAATATTACTTTGTTAAAGGGGAAAGATTACAGTTGTTGACTCCTAGTCTTGTGGTTTACCCCTTAATATGTGGACAAGTCACCTTGGTGACATTTTGTATAAATAAGAGATCATAAGATCTCATTTTATCATAACTCTCCCTCATTGTGAGAAGTATTGGCCTGAAATTTTCACTATATTTGGCTATATTTGTCTCTTGTGTACTTTTTTATGGTTATCTTGACGAATGGTTGATGGAGGGGTGAGGCTCTAGCCTTGAATGAATGCTTTCTAGCTTTTATGGTGGATTATCTTAGCATCTTTCTTGATTTTGGTATGGTCTTTTACTCTTATGCTATCATTCTTTCAAGTCAAGGATTGTTGTGGTAGGAGATAGGTGGGAAGTATAATGGAATACACCCCCGTCATAGTCTTCATCATTTTATGCTTCATTTTATTGGTTAGACAAGGGTTTTCTAAGAGAAGTATAAGGGAATGCACCCTCTTAGCTTAAACCCTAGCTAAAGAAACTTGTCTTGGGAAGTAAAAGAGCTTACACCCCCAAGGAAGTAGATTCTCTAGATATTTATTTTATTTGACTCCATTAACCCAATAGTAAAGGCACTATTCATATATTGTTTGCATTGGAGATATAAAATCATTACCTTGGGAAACATTATTTTTTTTTATCTTTTGAAAGATCTCTCACTTGGAGTTGGTTTTCCTCATTGAGAGGAGTCTTCCCCTACTAGGGCGTCCCCTCTCTCCCACTAATTTACTCATTTTTACAAACCCTAACCTACAGCCATTAGGGCTGATCTAACCTAGATAAACTACTAACCATAACTCCTAAACTAGCTCCTAAATTTTGCACAGTAACTCTACTAACTAGTGCGCATCTTTTGGGATAACTGTTGGCATACTTTGATGGTGTAATTTGCTGGTATAAGTTACTAAAATCTATATCCATAAGGATGCAATTTATACAGACAATACATGTTATAACAACTTTCATTATTCATCCTTAAATTTCCATTTTTTCAGTCATACTTGATTGCCATACTCATTGATAATATTGATGAATGATCTTACAACTTGCATGTTGATTTAGAATGATTTATTTGTTTATATAAACAGTCATATACTACTGCAAATTAGGGACAACAAGATTAACTTTTTGATCCATACTAACATATATCATTGCAATTTGGATTATCTTATGTCTCGGGTAGGTACAATCATCCGAAGAAGTATTATACCTTTGGGGAAACAATCACTTGACTTACAAGGAATATCTTCACAAATTTCATTCCATTTAGACTTGGCCTCTAGGGGATCCACTTCTATCTCTATCCATCCCCATCTCATTCCCCCTAGGGTCACCGGGATCGCCTCCCTAGAGTGACCTAGTCACCCTTGAAGTGCAAAACCTACATCAAGGTGACATTGAGTGTAGGATTCCCTAGTTGTAGCACTTGATTTTTTGGTTGGGTCAGGATTTATCCAACCTACATATTTCACTATAGTAGGTTCCCTTACTAGGAAAATGGCCCACATAGAAATACAAAAAACTTTATACAACACCTACAAACCCTAGCAAATCCTGGTTTGTTGTATGATCCTGGATTTTCATGTTTCTTGAGATGTACATGCCTTTCATTAAGAAAACAAATGTATATGTGTTTGTTTCCACTGAAACTTGTGTACACACACACAAAGAATGTATGGAGAACTTTGTATGGCGCAACCCTGCTACTACGGCTCCAATATGTTGAAACCCACTTGTGGCTGCCTCTATTCTCTCTTCTCCCTGACGTGTTCTCTAGATGGAATTCATTCTCTACCTTTCCAATATTTCTTTGAATCATAGTATTTCATGATTCAAATCTTGATCAAAAGTCCTTAGTTTCTCTCTCTTGTGTATCAACACACATAGTCTCACACAAGTATCTTTCTCCTTAGCCCTAGCCTTGCTTTTATAATCTTGAGTTATGGCCTAACCCTAATCTCCAAAATGATTGAAAGATAAAATTACTTCTCACATCACTTGAGACCAATGACTAATATTTAATTCACTAATGCTAATTACTTTAGCATTTCATTAAATAAAACTCAACTAATTACTAAAAGAACTTTACTTTAATAATTCCTTTAATTAAAGTAAATTACTAAGGTAGAAGGCTTTAGATGACTTCCACACATCTAGACACTTAGACCTTGCAGAAGTACATGTTCGATGCTACGAACATCAACAATTCTATTGTGGAATGCATTGTAAAGAATCATAGGTCGAACCCATGAGTGATGATTGTTGGTATATACAAAATTTCAATTTGGGTTTTGGTTCTGAATTTACTAAAAAGTTTTATTGGTGTCAAGCCTTTGGATTGATTAAGAAAAGAATTAATTATGAGCTCAAAATTAGTTTCTTCTTGTCAAAGAAGCTTCTTCTTGAGTTTATGAGCCCATGGTCAAACACAATTCTTGTTCTTGGATTTCTTGGAAGGGAAATGCAAAGTTATTGGTCGTGTGGCATTATTTTTTCTCTCATACTCAGTTTTATAAGTCCACAATTCAAAACCGTGAGTTTCCACATTTGTGAAGAATATATATTAGCACAAATGAAATTGTTTTACATTATATGACATTTTGATAGTGTTATCACACGATTTGTAGTTAGGGAAAATCCCAACCCAAAAAACAAATGTGTGACATAGCTGGGGATACCTATCACTCTCACCTCAATAAATATCCCCCTTGTTTTAGTGATGGACAAGTCCAACACAAGGGACACTTCTCGAGTGGCCTTAAGGGGATGAAGGCAGCAAGAACAAAAGTGGAAATAGGCCCCTATTTTGGTCACTTGAACAAGGTGGATAAGGCTTGTTGAAAAGACAGGATTGGGTTAGAAATTATGACTACTTGAAGAGTACCAGCAAAAGGACATGTTAGGACACAAAACCCAAAGCTAAATATTTCCAAATAAGTTGTTGGCACAGGAGCAAACCCAGGGTTCAACGCTTACAATAGCACACCAACAAAACCCTAACTATTGACCCTTTCGGCAACACCTGCAAAGCAGAGGAAGTCTCACCTAAGGTAGAGGCAGGGGTGGTTATAGGAATCAGATGTCTGCAACTGTAGCTAGGACACAGATATGTGATTATAACACCCTAACAGAGCACTTAGCAGATATAGTTCATTAATAGTCAGTCTTATTTTACAACACAACTAAACCCTAACAATAGATCGGTGTAGTATTCACACAGATCCAATAGATTCAAGAACTAAGCATACCAACATAGATCAAATCTAGCATTCATGCACATTATTCAACACTAAGCTACCATATTAGATTCTTCTAAGCATACATCAATGCACTAAGCATTCAACCCTATAAAAAAGAGAACAACCATAAAGCACAACACAACCACAACATGGGATATACGTGGTTCACCCCACCCTAGGGCTACGTCCACCAACTCTTCTTCTTTATTTCTTTCGGTCAATCTTCTACATGCACAAAGCCGTGATATCTTACTCTGCAGAGGACAAGAGATCTGTGCGCACTCTGCTAGATCCTCCTTCCCTGAGTTACATCACAAAGCCTCTTCACAGACTCTTACAATCACTTGCACTTAACTCTGCAAGTTCTCAACATAGCATGCACAAAGTACTTATAGGTTTCACTTAGCACAGTGTCTAACCTCTCTTTGATCACATATATCGAACTACTTCCTACATCGCATAGCTTTTTATTTATGCATTACAAAAAGGGACTAAACATCGGTAAACCCATGGGCCGACATTCCCGTACCCGTTACATAAGCCCAAAACCCAAAAATCCCTAAAAAGGGGCCGAGATCCCGTGATCTCCGCTTCGACTTGTGCTCCACCTTCTACAACCTGTCGAAGTCCCAAAATTAGGTCAAACATGACCAAGGATCCTCAAAACTTGGTCAAGGACCAACAAGCCCCCAACACTCATCTATGACTCATCCTGAGTCACTCTGGTCTAGGTAGCTCTGCTTCAAAAGCCTCAAGCTTGGCTCGAGTTGCTTCGACCTATCGTTGCACCAAGGCCTCCTGCTCGATGAACTCTTGGATAACTGCTTCGTTAACAGGTCCCTCTAAGCATTGTTCAACTGCAGTGACGACTTTCTCCAGTTCTGCTCCCCAACCTTCAATATCTACAAATAATTGACAAGCCTCGTCCTCTATTGGTTGGAGCCTCTGAGTCACTTCTATGAATTTTCTCTGAATGGTGTGGACCTGTTGTTGAGCAATGCGTTGTTCTTGGGATCACTTCATCCTCTCAACGGCTGACAAGGGATTCAACTGCACCTGTAATGTTTTTGCATGCTGCTTTACCTCCTGAAGCTATGATTCCAATGCCTTTATTTCAGGATCCTAAGTGAGTTGCTCATAAGTCTGGGCACTATGATCACTTAGATGTTTACATTCCATGGAAAAGGACTTGATTCTCTCAACTGTGCTTCGAGCAGTTGCTTCTCTTTGATCTTGTACATCCGACAAAGTGTTGGGCACTGTTCGTATCTCCAGATCTATGACTCTCTGTTCAATCTGTTGGATAGCTTCCGCAAGATGCGCTACTTGCTGTTATACTAGTTCTTCTGCTTTTTTCTCCAAGCCTGTCATAGAGCGAAGTGCTTTGCTAACTACTTCTTTGATTCTGAGCTGCTTTGCGAGCAACTTCTCTTTCTCTTGTTGGATCTGTGCTTTCTCCTCTTCAAACTTAGTTTGGAGGGCAGCCTTCTCCTGCGACGCAAGTCAACGTTTCTCTATGTTGACTTTTTGCACTTTCTTTAGGGCCTTTGTGGCCTGTTCTATTTCTTCCTGTGCACGACGAAGGCGAGCTTTGGTCACATTAGCTATTTTGCGAAGTTGGGCAGGATCATCTCCCAACTCTGGTTCTTTTGATGGAAGGGGCACAGTGGATAATGAACAGCTAGATTGAAGGGCCTGTTGTACCCCTCTGAGTTCAACCTCAATCCTATCATACATCTCCTCCTTCTTGGCTTCATGTTTTTGCAAGATGTCCTGCGAGGCATCTGCTACAACTGCAATGATGAAGTCGAAGTCATCTACAGTGAGCATAATCTGCATCTTAGTCAAGGTGGCTCTGGATTTCTTTTGGGAAGTGGGTTTCGTGGGGGAAACCTTCCTTTTATTCAAGGGATCAACCTCATCAACAGGATCCCTAGGCAGTGTTACTTCGCCCTGCTTCTGTTGATCTTCTTTTCCATGGGTATCTTTTTGATGTACTTCGTCATCACCCCCTTGGCCAAGTGATACTGAAGTAGTTTCTTTTGATTCGCTGCTCAAGTTTTGGGCCTCTTCGATCTTATTCCTTCTACTGGGTCCAGGAGTATCCTTTGCTTCATGAGTGGTCTTAGGGCTACCGATTAGTTCAGGGTCTAACATTTTTGCGGGGTCAGCGGGGATGAGGAGCTTTGCAGACCAGTCCTTATCTATCTCTTCGAGTTGTGGTATGACTAAATTTCTTCTTTATGCTCATCTACGCACATGGTGATATAAATGAAGTGTCGATCTGCACAGAACTTCATGAGGGGTCGAAACCAATGCAGGGTGTTTGGCGTCATGCGAGGGACAACCTCGATAGCCCTTTTCAACTGGATATAGTACGTGTGGAATACTGCATTCGACTGCCACTACTTTCCCATATCGCTCGAGTACTAGATCATGGTGAACTTCGTAGCGAGCGGCTCAAACGGCTCAATGTCCAGGAAGGTCGCACCTTCTGGCATCTCCCAAGCGGTAAATGCGATGAGGATCAGGAGCCAACTAAAGTGGAACTCATAGCCCTGATCCTGAGCTTCATGGCAGTCTAATTCTAGCTGGTTGACCAAGTACTTCACCCAGTTCATCTGGATTCCTTCTACACATTTCCTGGCGAGGTCGACAACGAATCCTATGACCTATGTAGGTTTGTTCTTTCTTACGAGCTTTCCTGCGATCAGCTGGCAGCCTAGGCACACTCTGCCATTCTGGATAGAAGCTACCTTGTAGCCTCGCATTCCCTTTTCTACATCACCATATGTGTCTTTGATATTTTGTTCCAATGTGCGATCTGTAGCCTTCCCTGAGTAGAAGTCCTGTAGGTAGGGTCCCTGCATGCTCAATTCGGTGATCCTATGTAACACACCCACTATAATAATTTTTAAAAACTTTGGATTAATCTCCCACAAGTGAGAAATCTCCAGAAAACCGGCATTTGCGAAATTCCAACCCCTGGTTAAATATCGGGATTCGGGGTTTCTAATGTCAAACTCATTCACCCCCATGACTCGCGCTCCTCACGCATTAGTTCCCCAGGACAAACCTGTGGTTTACTGCCTTTACGGTCGTGGTCTTGCTTCCTCTCGGGGCAACTCCTATCGGAGTTTTGGGTTTTCTGATGTCGCAATTCACAAGTCCTCGGAACCCGCGATCCTCCGACCCCTGATATGTCCCTAACGCATTATCCCTCTAGGCTAGCTCCGTTTTCAGGTGACCTGCTACCATATGTCCGCGGTTCTATAGCTACCCATTGGGGTTTCGGGGTTTATGATGTCGCGATGCACAAGCCTTCGTAAATTCAGATTCCCCGATCCCCGATGCCACTTGGCGTGGACTCACGGCCAAGCTTGATCTTCTGACATCTGTCCCTTGTTCTGGCGCCTATGGCCCACACTCCTTATGATGTCGTGGAGTGACACCTGTCCTCCACTGGAGTGCTATGACT
>WSFP011428776.1:0-21918 GCA_009831015.1 Picea engelmannii | reverse complement strand
TTCAAAACAAAGCTATGCAAATGGAGCACAGTATACAGGAGTTTAAAGACACGTTTGAACAATATTTTGTCAAGGGCCTCCCACCATTTTGGGATGGAAAAGGTTCATTATACAATCAAGAAGACTACAATTATCTCCTCATTCAGTGTAGGATGGACCATTCCAAATTTGAAGCTATGAAGGAAAGTCTGAAAGGCCCAAGTTTGGTAGAGTATTTGGCCACAGACTTCGAAATTTTGAATCAATTTAAAATAGTAAAGATTGGCATGTCGATTATGTCCTACGCCACGTGCATTGACCTAGAGATTTTGATTAAGGAGATGATGGATTATGATATTCCTTCTGACTCACAAAGGAAGGAAATCGTGTGGTTGGGAAAGACGAAATGCAGTTTTCCTGGGACCAGTAAGTGACCTCTAGGTGTCACCAAACCAACGAGTTCGACAGAAGATCAGGACAAGCCAGATGTCATAAAGGAAGTTGAGCAGTTAGAGAAATATGTTCCTAGTTTTGAAACATCTTTTGATTAATCATTGTAAATCGCTTCATATACCGAGACTGTCAGTTGAAATTACTATAATTAGTTTTATAATCTGAAACGTTTTAGTTTCATCCATTGTAATTGAATTGTATAAATACTGGGGCATTTGAATGAATTAATGTTGGCAGAAGTGAAAGAGAACCTTTTTGGTTGTTTCGAACTCTATTGTAATTTTCTGAAGCTAAATTGAATATATATGCAAAAGTTGTGAAGTCTCTATGAAAAGATTCTAATGGTGGTGATATGAGTTTTTTCTTCCTTCATTGTATGTATTTCCTCTGATCTTTTATTCCATTTACATTTTTCGTCTGTTTAAATTGGAAAGTTAAAGGCCCATAATTCGTCTTGTGACGCTCTTAGCCTAAGCAATTTAAAATTGTGTATGTTTCTTCTTAGCTAATTCAGAATTCATTTCCATAATGATCTGATGTAGTTATCTATTTTCTCTATCTTCCTACATTCTACTTAAATTCAAATATAACTCAAGTTCATTGCCTCATTTAGCCTTATCCTCTAGAGATTTTTATCGGTTGGTCATTGTTTTCTTTCACTTTTATAATTTTGACTCCACAGCCCTGAGTGTTCTTCCCCTTCATTACCAACAACTTTATTAAAAAAACCCCAAAAAAACCAAATCCATCCACCGATTTCTAAAGAAATATCAAGTGACATGAGAGATCCCTCTCTGAGTTGAGTAGGCTAGTGCCTCAACTCTAAAGCTGGTTGAAACACTTACCTCTGTCGTTTGTCTATCAGCCGAACAAAATTTATAGAGTGCTAATAGGGAGAACTCAACCCAATCGAATTATTGGATACCATTTCTTCCTAAGGGGGGAGGATTGATCCATATGGATTTTGGTGGCCTCCCACCTATTCCAACTGGCTCATTTTGGCAATTTTCTAGTTGGGCAGTTTTTCCTAGTTTTCAGGTCCCTAACTTTCGGGGCCGTTTTGAGGCCTTAAACAACGTTTTTAGGGATCGACACCATCAAAATATAGTTCAATTTAAAGTCTTATGGAAACATGTGTAGTCCTCGAATAAACCTTTCCAACGGGCTATCGTGCGCCTAAAACGGAGATCGAGTGCAAAAGTTACAACCAATGGAAGTTGATGTACTAGCTTACCCAAACGGGGCCCACATGACTTTTGGCACTTCATATCCTAGGGTTAGTTTTTTGGATGTATAGGGTTTTTGACATTCCTGTTTATTGTAAAAAGGCCTTGAGAGCCTCAGTGTAATCAACTTCTTGCGAATGAGTACAGTCATCACATCTCTTCTCATAGATAAGCCGTCATCATTCTAGCAAGCTTGTTTTCCACTGCATTTTACAGTTTCAATTTATTTCCTTATTGAATAGAAACCAATTTTATTGTATATCTGTTATTTTGTGTTAAGCATTTTTTGATAATATTATGTATTCATTTTGTTCGACTCATAAAATCTAGATTAGGTGGCCTCCAATCGATTTGGATCTCACTCGCTTATCTGATTTAGGGGGATCATCCTAATCTCTTCATCCATACCTCTTCACTCTATATAAAGAGGGATATCTCATGGGAAAAGTTAGGTTGTCTTATGTATGAATAATTCTGCTGAGATTGTGCTTGTGATAGCTTTCCTTTAGCTTTCCAATTCAGGCTATGTATACTCTTCATCAAAAGCATTGGAGCAAATGTGTGTGCGTTGAGGCAAAGGGAAATTGGAAGGGACCTTGCCACTTCAATGCATAGGTTATATTCTCCACTTTCATCAATATAATGCAGTAATACATTTCTTCCCTATGAAGTATCTCCATTTTTATTTCATAACTCATTGATCTTATGCACAGGTTTCATTGGAATAGATATATTGTCTCTCTCTCTTTGTTGGTTTGTGTTTCTTAACAAGTTCAACATCCTGCAAACCTAAGGATGGAGCAAAGACGACACTAGCAAGGATCAAACAATGTTTAAACAGTATGTTGTTTATCCCTCATTAAGCTAGTATACATTACAATGGAAATCTAAGGAGAAGTTTGTATTCTGTCATGTTTTGTTCTAATTTCTTGTTGAAGTTACAGAGATTATTTCGTGTCAGCACTTACCGATTTGTCCAGTTAGAAATTTGGAGACTCCACTGGGGAACAATTATTTTCCTAGTTTGTCTTGATTTTTTTCTTTGATTTCCCGGGTTCTATTTTCTGAGTCACTAGGAGATCCGGATTGACTCTCTGACTGTTTGATTTTACTGGAAAACTTTCTTGCTATTTAGTTTTTCCATTTTTCCTTCATCGTCACACTGTGATCTTTTGTGACCTGCAACGATCTAGGATTGACGCATTCTACCTTGAGAGATAGTGTGAAGTCATCGCACTATGTCCTTCTGTGACCTGCAAAGATTTAGGATCAATGCACTGCGTTAGTCCTGCATCTTGCGATGATTGTGAAAAAAATTATCTTTTGGTGCTTTTCCTTGCCCAGATCTTAAATTTGTTTGGGGTGAATTTTTAGGTTTGATTATGGTATGTTTATAGTTTTCTTGATAGCTTTGAATATGCTTTTATCCATTCTTTTCTTTGTTTTATCTTGTTTTCTTCTGAAAGATTTGAGATCTCTTACTTTGAGTGTCTTTCAAGTACAAAGCATTGTTTTTCTTTAGAATTATTTAGTGGAATAAATTCTTTTTCTTTTATTGAATAGTTCATGTTAAAAGAGAAAATTGATTTGGGTTGCTTTGTTTTAAAGAGATTTGCTATTGTTTTTATCTATATTTGCAACAAAAAATTTAATTTCTTGCTTTGCATTATATTGGGGGCATATTTGCATTTGAAGTAGCGAAATTGCATGGTTTTGGGAATTTTTTGGTCTTGAATTCTTAAAAAAAAATTGGGGGGGCCAAGAATCGTGTATTGGTGTACAGTGTTTTTGGCTCATTTCTTGAAGATATTGATATTGATGAGTTTAATAAATTTTTGGGACATTGTGCATCTGGGAATGATAAACGTTTTATCCTTCTCGTAATATAGTTTTCATCGAAGTGAAATATTTTCATTCTCATTTATTTGCATTGTTTAGAGTCGGTAAAAACATCATTTATGCCATTTTTCCTCTTGAGTAAACAACGGCCTTAAAATAAAGCGTGTATAAAAATTGATTAGACATTTTTATATTTTTTGGTAGAAAACCTACATTAGCTTAGGGTGTAGGGATTTGGAATAGGTGTGAAAGATAACTTTCCAAAGCTGTAAACAAACATAGAATCTTGTACTAGGGGGTGGTAAATCCACTTATTACATTTTGTCCTGGGCATCCCTTCTCACACAAGGGTCAATCACGAGGTCGCATTGAGACTAGTAGAGTGACTAACCTTGATTTGTTGGTATTGGTGTAGTGGTTACGCGTATTATTGGGGGTCACTTGCGATAACAACCATGTGCGGGTCTTCTCAAGTCAATTTCGGGCTCAGTTACCCTTCCCTTGCACTTGTATCGAACTGTCGACTGTTTCCCCAGGCATCATTTTGGTAGTTGGTAACCTTAATGGCATTTCTCTTTAGGGTAATACACAAGGTGATGGTGAAGGGGAAGTATTTGATGTACCTGGAATTGATGTTGTCCAAATTCACTCGAGCTCCTTGGAGGGTAAATCCACATTTATTGTGTGGAAGCTTTCACCAGGGCATAAGTCCATTAAGCAGGTCATCAACATAACCTTTCTACCCACTCTATCTCAGCCCCTTCTTACATTGTTCCTGCGATGTTGGATTTTATCATCAAGTAGTGCATTCATTGTGAGAAGGTTTTGTTTTCTTGCTTGCTTACTAGTTTTTTTGTGTGTGTTATTTGTTTTCCCTTATTGGCCTTAGTTTGGATTTGTATTTATGGAGTCAGTTCCTGAAACGACCAATGAAGCAACCCTTGCTCTGAAGGATCCTTTTTTTTTTCCTTCTTACGAAAAAATTGGTGCTCCTTACATCGCTACTTTGAGCCTTCCAGGTCTCACAATTGGATTATCGGTATGGTTGTTTTCCACGCAAGTAATCCTGAATGTAGCAAGTGCTTCGATTGTAAGCACTTGCCTCTAAGAACATCAACCTCATGTTGATCCTTCACCTTCTTCACCAGTAAGATCTTCTTTGCCTTCTTCACTTGCAAGGTCTTATTCCATTTCATCTTCTTCTTCGAGTGAAACCTCTGAAGCTAGTAAACCAGTGGATAAGAAGAAGAAGAAGAAAAATAAGCAAGGGTCTAAACCTCCAACCACTGCCAAACATGTTGGAAAAAAACCAGTTACCGATAATCATGGTGGGAGAGTTGATGGTGCCAAGATCACCCAAACAACCCGTAAGCCCAAGTACCCTTGCATTCTTTGTAAGGGTAACCATCTTCTTACAGATTTCCCTGGTCTATCCAAGGTTATAGAAGCATGGTCTAAATGCCCTCACAATCCCATGTCGGTATCCTTTGAACAACATGTTGATGACCTCTTGTCACCTAGTCAAGATACCATTGGGAAGAAGAAACGTAGAGTCAATTTCCCATGTATGTTATGCAAAGGGAGTCATCAAACTCACCTTTTCCCTCGTATGGACGAAGCCTCAAAATTGCTGGAAGACATGACTATTTCCCCGCCTCCACTTCCGGCTACTTATCATAGGATTACTCTCGACCCACCTATAGTTGATGGAATGATCAATCAGGTCCCTTCGTCGGTCAGTTTGGTTGATCAAGTAGTCAATCTGGCCATGTCCTTAGTTGAACCAGTTGACAAAGTGGTTGATCCGATCCCATACTCCATCGATCCCACTCTCTTGTTAGAGAGTGAAACCCAAGAATGCAATCTGCTTCCACCTGTTGACCCCATTCTTCCCCTGGAGAATGAAACCCAAGTGGCTGATCTAATCTCGTCATCGGTCAATGCTACTCTCCCGCTAGAGAGTAAACCTGATACTACTGATGTTTTTCTTGTTGATAAAGACTCTACCGTGTTGGGGAGAATTCCTCCTTCTCCTGTGGAACCCCTTCCAGGTTATGAGGCCATCCTTTTTTATTAGGGTGTGCTAACTGGACCTCGTCTTCCCTCTCACATTCCTTTCAATATTACAGTGCAGGTTTTTGGTCAGGATGTTCCTCAGATGTTGACAGACAAAGGTGTGTCCGTTAGTATTTTGTCCTCTATTGCTTGGCAAGCTTTGGGTTATCCTCAGCTTGTGTTGGTTACGTAGAATATGTTATCTTTTAATAGAAGATCCATTCAACCTTTAGGGACCCTTCCTCAGTTTCCCATAACTTTGGGAGGGAAAAATATCTTTATTGACGTCAATGTAGTCCAAGACCCCTTGGATTTCAATTTATTCCTTGGGAGAGATTGTTTCTATGTAATGAAAGCTATTATGTCCGCTCTTTTTTGTGTGATATATTTCCCTCATGATGGAAGAATTGTGACTATTGATCAACTTTTTTTCATTGGCCCTGACTTGACCATCAACTCAATGACCTCCCTAAACAGTTCTTATATGTAGACGGTATCTCCCCTGCCACAAGTCAATTATGTGGCGTTGTATCCTATTCCTTCAGTTGTCGATGAAGATGAGTCTTTCATTATAATATTATTCTCTTAGACCTAGATTTGATAGTTGACATGGTGATCTCTTCGATAGGGATTTTAGAGCTTGATCTCCTTACCCCTGTCGAGGCCCTCAACATGTCTTCCTTCCAGAGTGTGTTTCTTCTATCAAGTGGAGATCAATTGGAAGCCATGACCGAATTTTGTCCCTTAACATGATTTCCTTCCAGAGCATCGTCCTCTTGGAAGCCATGATCAATAAGAGAGATTTTATCATGGTTTTTCTTATTTCAATCTCATTAAAAAATGAAACCAGCTACAAGGATAGTTTTTCTTCTTTATGGAAACCTCGTTAAAAAATGAAACATAGGTCTTGGTATTGAACCCAGATTCTCGATCATAGTTCATGTTCCTATGTCAATCTCATTAAAAAATGAAATAGATTTTTTCCCCTTCTTCGGTTGATTCAAGTACTTTGTTACATATAGTATTTGAAGCTTCATTTCATCCACCTATTTTGTTGGAAGAAACGAAGCTTAGGGTGAAATGCTTCTAGCCTTTGGATTTCATGTTGAAGTTAAGCCGCTAGATTCTTAAGCTAGGGGAAAAGTACCAACCATCCATGGATTATGCGGTGTGAAGTCGCAAACATAGTTTTTCTAGTTTCAAGCTTGTGTAAAAAATGAAACCACCTCCCTCAAGAATGGTTTTCTCTAGTTCAATCTTGTGTAAAAATGAAACCAGATCCAAGCATAGATTTGTTTAGTTTTAAGTTTGTGTAAAAATAAATCTATCCCAAACATAGTTTTTTTTTGTTTTAACCTTCAGTAAAAATGAAAACAATCTCGAGCGTAGTCTTTGTTCTTTCTCATGCTCATAAATCTATGAGAATGTAACTGAGTAAACTTTTATCACTTTTTTAGACTTGTACAAGGCTATACAAAAACGAAACCCCCTATAGTCCTCTTTAGGCTCTTTTCAAACTCCGTAAACATGAAAAGATTGTTGAGAGATCTTGTTCTTTTCATGCTCATTAAAGTATTTGAAGAAAACGTATGTTGAGCGGTAGCTTATCTCTTTTTTTTTCTCATCATACTACTTTACGAAAAAGGTCATTTTGGATTTTTCTTTAAGTGTTTTTCAGACTCTCTATACATGAAAAACCCCTGAGTTTTCTTTCTTTGGACTCATAAAACAAACATCAAAAGGCCCATGTGGGACCGAACCACTCCTTCCTAGGGTTCATTAAACATACTACGAGGGACTCATCCAAAGGATGAGCTTACAATTCAAGCATGTGTTATCCTCCTCAAGCTTGTGTAAAAATAAATAGGTACTCGCCAGAAATGGCGAGGGAAAATTGGGAAATAAATGTGTCTAAACCTGTATTCTATGGAAGTGAGAGCTTTTGAACATGACACCCTTTCACTCGCTTTGTGTACAGGTTGTAAAATATGCTTTTCTCTTGATCATACTCCTTTATAAGATTACAATTTGGTCTGTGATCCATGTTGTTGAGTCAATGTTGTCAAGACAATTGTTGTGTCGTCAATATGTTCAAAGAGAAGTTCAACTCGGAAAGCCTTCTATTGAATTGGCCATTTCTACAGTCTTTAAGCCTTCTATTGTGTCGACCATCCCTGATTCAGTCTTGAATCACTTGTTACTATGATCTAATTCAAACCTTTTTACATGTTTCGTGTCATTGATGGAGGATACATTAAGGCCCTCTTGTGACAAGTATTTTCCTAATGACTTCAACTCATTATCTAGGAATTAGACTTAGAAACTAATTGGTACCTTGGAACTTGCATGCCTCAATGGTAGGTTTCCTCACTTTCGACAGTGGGTTTTCATTATTGACCCTTGATCGAGAGATTCCGTCGAGTGTTCGACTTCAGCTCACAAATTTGCACCCATTGGATTGTACTAGTGTACCTTGGGATTCATTGACATTAATAGTTATTTCCATTGCACTGGTTAATGGTATTCATTAATGATCGGTAATCAAGTGGTTTCTACCATGTTCGACATCAACACATGTATTCGCGTGGTTATATTTGTACTATAGAGTGGTGGAGATGAATACCCTGAATCTTTTCTAACAGATTCAAGTTGTGTTGGAGTATATTCAAATTGTATTTTTGCATAGATCCACAGTGTATGTCTCGCGGATATGTTCAAATTTGAGTCTTTAACACATAGATCCACAGTGTATTTTTGGTGGTTATGTTCATATTTGAGTCATGTTGGCATGGATCCACAGTTTATGTTTGGTGGCCATGACCTATCTTACTTGACATGGATATTTTCATGTCTTCATTTATTCTTTGAGTCATTTGTATTCCGAGTATGGGAATACCCACCTCAATGATGATATATTATTGTAATGCATTTCCTTGTTTGTTGGCAGGTTTATGACCGACATGTTCCTTGTTCCCAACACACACTCGACAAAGTATTTCAGCTATCACTCTGTTATAACTTCATACTTTGGGGGGATCATTGTTACACATTATTTTCGTCACCACTGTGACCTTTAATGATGTAAAACTATCCTTTGTATTTAGAAGGATGAATTTCCTTAATCCCTGAAGAAGAATGACTATGAATTTTTCGAGAGAAATGAAATTATCTTTTCCTTTGTAAAAAACCCTATCAAGAAGGATCATCACACCTTTCCCATTGTTAAGGGTGTGATGATTCCAAACCATCACATGCTACACTACTGTAGCCTGCAACATCATCACACCTTTCTTAGTGTTAAGGGTGCAGCGATTTTCCGTACGAAGGAAAAATAAAAGCTTCTCGAAAGTTCTAGAATGGAATCTTCGAAAGGATGAGGTGGCCTATGATCGGTTTGGATCTCACTCACTTCACTGATTTAGTGGGATGATCCTAATATCTTCATCCATACCTATTCACTCTATATAAAGAGGGATCTCTCATGGGAAAATTTAGGCTGGCTTATGTATGAAGAATTATGTTGAATATTGTGCTTGTGATAGCTTTGCTTTTGCTTTCCAAGTTAGGTTGTGTATACTCTTCATCAAAATAATTGGAGAAAAGGTGTCTATGTTGAGTAAAAGGGCCATTGGAAGGGACCTTGCAACATCAAGGCATAGGTTGTATTCTCCACTTTCATCAATATAATGCAGTAATACATTTCTTCCCTATGAAAGTATCTCCATTTTTATTACATAACTCCTTGATATTATGCATAGCTTTCATTGGAATAGATATATTGCCTCTCTCTCTTTGTTGTTTTTTGTTTCTTAACATGTTCATCATCCTGCAAACCTAAGGATGGAGCAAGGATGACACTAGAAAGGATCAACCAATGTTTAAATGGTATGTCATTTATCCCTCATTAAGCTAGTATACATTACAATGGAAATCTAAGGAGAAGTTTGTATTCTGTCATGTTTTGTTCTAATTTCTTATTGAATTTAGGGAGATTAGTTCGTTTCAACACTTATTGATTTGTCCAATAACAAATTTGTGTCATCACTTACCGATTTGTGTAGTAAAACCCACGACCTATCGGGTCTCGGCCCCTCCATACTCAACTCCACTTGAATTACACTGTGTCGATACCCAACATGCCAATTTCATCCTACTAGGTATCAGACTATTCCAACCCACCTACCTTACACTCTATCGATAGCTGACATGCTAATATTTTCCTACCAGGTATCAACCTCTTGCAACATTACCACATTGCAAAACTCCCAATGGGAGATATGCCAATAATCCAGTTGGCACATTGGACACGTGGCCTGATCCAAACTCTCCATGTGGCTTGACATGTGGTACATGTGTACTGAAAACCTTCACACCTAATAATATTATTAGGTTAATTAATCATTACATTATAATCACACGTGTTATGACTTTATTTATTTAATACACATTAATGTTAATAAATCCTCATTAATTTAATATCCCACGTAATAAAAAAAATTCTTAGTCTAATATACCAACCTGGTAAATATCGAGGGTCTACTTTACCCGAGTGTGTTAAATTCTAAACTTACCTTCTTACTATTTCCAAGCACCGATATTCCGGTAAGGGAATTAATAATAATATTTTAATTAACTATTGCACCTCACTTAATTATTCATAAGTAATTACTAAATATCATCAGGATTTAATTACACCATTAATTATATCGGCCCCAGGGTATACCTTTTGTCTCATGCACCCTTACCTCTCCATCTCTTGATATGTGATATCCCAATGGGAAAATTTAATATTTTTGTTTATTTTGTGTCAGCCTGGCTGAAAAAACTCATCCCATGCATCCTTTGACCTTTCCATCCCTCGATTTCCTGATACTCCGATGGGGAAATAAATATTATTATTTGTTTTATATTTTCATATCGGCCTTGGGGTCAATCACTTACCTTGCACACCTTATGCTCTCAATCTCTCGGTACATGATACTCTGGGGAGATTTTAATATTAATATAATAACATGATATTATATTATACCGGCCATGTCGACCCCCGAGTAAACCACACTCACGCTTGCATTATAATCTAAATCCCCTAGTGCTCGATGGCCAGATGCGTTTAATAATGTTGCAATATTTAGGAAAAATAAAAATAACACAAATATTTTGAAAAATAATTAACAAATAAAATATTCTCATAGAATATTTCTCGAGGGAAACCTCTACACAGTCTGAATTTCATTTGACTGATAATTTAGCAAAGTTATTTCTTTACACAAAAAAAGGAAAACTTTTGAGCTTGTCCACTCACATGCACATGATAGAAATTAATAGGTTTTAATATAAGAATTATTATTCTTAATATTCAACTTATTAAGACAATAAATAGTAAATTTTGGAAATTTACTAGGATTTACCGACCTCCCTTCATTATGCATATTTTTCTTAAGAAACCTTATTGAAATATATATATACATATATATTTATACAAAGAAAATATTCATGATTTCATTTTATTTACATATTCCTCATGTTAAAATACCTTATCCTCCCAATTATATACCCTATACTTATGACACTAAAAATGTTGTTAATCTCTCATTTCACGACTCCCCCTTACCTAAGTTATTATCTTGGATGGAAGTTATATGTTTTTACCCATGCTTCCATAGAATATTTAACATTCAACTAAGCCTTCCAAGGAGGTCCTAAGGATTGACATTTGACTAGGGACAAATCACTTCCCGGAACTGATCTATAACTTCAATATTATAGAGAACATTATTAGCATAATAGAGATTATGTTGGTTTTTGTAGCTTGGAGGTACTTCTGCATCGATCGTTCCTAACATGAAAAAGTGACAAGCAAATTGCTCTCTTAAGTGAATTTATAAAGTGATTTTATAAAGTGCAGTTAAGGTCTTTTATTATTTATTGGGTAAAGTGAAAGTGAATTTATAATATTTGAGTTACTTTAGTGAATTAATTCATCTCAATGAGGGAATAAGTCACGTCCACTGATCTTGTGGGATAAGAGTGAATTTCAACCATTAATATCTAGGGTTAGGGTAGTTACCCTAAATGAGTCATAAAAGAAGCTTGATCGAGACTAAGAGGAAAACATTCCAAGAGAGACAAAGAGAGATTGAGTTGAAGGAGAAAGGAGAAGAACAACAAGAGAAGGGGTTCACTTTCCAAGAGGGAGAGAGGGCATTCATCCTAGTACCAATACAACATTGAATGTTGGTTTGTGCAACAAAAAATAAGAGGCCATACAATATAGATTTAAAGGGTCATACTAGTGTTTTTGGATGCACACAAATTGAGGCATGTACAACACTGATTTCAAGATAGCTTGAGGGAATTTACAACTGGAGATAATTCCATGCATAAGAGGTTCGTACTACAACAAATATGGGAACATGTATCAAGGTTTTGTAGATGTCTTGTTGATTGAACTAGGTCATACAATAGTGGCATAGTTTCGAAGGAAGTGTGACACATTTTTCAAGGAGTAGTGAGTGTTGGGTTTGTGAGATACATATGGTCTAGATTTTGTTGTAAAAGATTGTTGTTGTAAAATTTTAAATATTTATGTACGAGCTCATTAAAATATCTTTCTTGGCTTGTTTTCCCTTCAAGGTTTTTCCAAGGGATTTACCCGAATATCTAGTGTCAAATGTGTTGATATTTTGTTTGTTGTTCATTGTTATTTCCACTATTATTTTTTTTAGAAATTAGTCATTTTGCATTTCTTCTCATAAAGTATAGTTTATGGTTGAAGTCTTTATTGGAGGTTGAAATCAGTGTGTTGACTAAGTGTTTGACAAAATTCTAGTATTATTTAATAGATTAAATGCATACTTAACTTCAGATATTATGTGAATACTTTGACAACTTAGTCTTCACTACTAACCCATGAGGTATATTTACACAAATGGGATACAATTTCCCAACTAGCACTATGTTCTTACTCAAAGTTACAAATAATTTCTTATAGCGGTCTATAAAAGTAGAAAAAGTCATAAGTAAACAAAAAAATATATTTTAACAAAACTCTCTTCATATTTTACAATCAACAAAACACATGAAGCAACAAATTTGAGTACTTGAATAGAGTATCTATTCTTCATAAAACCAAAACATAAGATCCATAACATTAAGAAATTTATCATGGCATATGAAAATTACTGAAACACTTATTTGAGAATTAAAAGTATATTTGTAATTACTAATGGGTGAGTCTCTTTCCACCCAACCATAGGCATATTTGTCTTTTGTCTATCCTTGCAACTGGCCATCCCCTAGCTAGAAGATGATGGCATAATGGAAACTCTCACTCAATAACATTGTTGAAAAGATGAATACTACTCTCCTTCACCAACAAAATTTAGCAAGATATATTTCGAATTCCACCAAGCAAGGGGAGATGCTCTTGACTCACGGAGTCACAACATTTATTTTTCATAGATAAATACCCAAAATTCGCAACCCCATCTATCATCTTGGTTTAGAGGATGTATTTTATATTTTCTTACTCAGAACACAAAGGACTCGACTTCCCTCTATTTTCTAAGAACTAAAGGATTTCCACACACTCTTCTCCACTCATATTTAGTCCCCATACCCAACCATGTGCATCGTCTCTCTTTTTCCCATGATTTTCCTCATTTTCTTTCCTTTTACAACAAGATTTTGTGGGTCAAATCCCCCAAATTTGTGGGTTAGATCAAAAACTTTTGGATGGGTACTCTGTCCATTCTCTCATTTATTTCTGAGGAGGACCACCCAACCACCATTTTGACTGGTAAATAAATCTTCTGGGACAAAGGACAATTTTTGGTTTGAACATTTTAATCCAATAGGGTAAGTTGCCTGACAGGGGTCATCTCCACTAGTAAGGGTTCCCCCTCACCATTCCCTCTAACGGTATCCTTTTTTTTGTAAGTTCTCCACCCATCAACAATTTCTTTTACTTATCATCAAAATGCATTTATCGTTTTAATTTTTCATCACATTCCAAAATATTAAACATCCTAGCCATGACTCATCACAACATTTAGACATATATTTACATACTGGGGAAAAAAGGGTGTTACAAATTTCCTCTATTTTCCCAAGATAGTTTACTGCATAGTCTGCCCAATGTTGATTGCACTTCAGCCCCATGCTCTCCAATAACTATGGGATGTGGCTCTCACACCTACCCTCTGAAATATATTCAATGATTGGGCTCCCATACACTCAAACATATAAACAGAAGGTTGACCCAAAAGATAATTAAATTCAAAAATATGGGTTAGAATTAATATATGCAATTAATTCCCCCCCGACCCCCCTGGGCTCTTCCTAAACACTCCCTAGGAACCCCCTTCTCTTTTGGATTAATCAACCGCCATCTGTGTCCATATTCCCAGTAGTTGGTATCACATTATTTTTATTAAAATCAGAAAATACATTTTGCATATTAAATTGATTGACCATATCCACATTCATATCTACATTATACATCAATTAAAATGAGGATTATAGTGGGGATGTTACAAAGGGTTGGAGGAAATCATAAAGAGTGAGTCTTATCTTACCATTATGCGACTGAAATTTTGCAAGAATTATGCTATTGTTCAACACTCTTGTTGAGTTCATAGAGACTCTATATTATAAGCATTTAGTTGTTGATATTAATACATTGAGTGTGTTTTGTAGTGTAGAGTTTTTCTCCGGAATGGGTTTTCCCAAAAACATCTTGTTGCCTATGGTTTGTTTTTTATTTACCTTTTGTAAATGATCTTTTTTAGTTTATACACATTCTTCTCTCGTAGATTAGTGCAGCAAGTGTATTTTGCACCTCTACTTCCTTTCATGCATCATAACATAATTTTGAAATGACATAAATTCATATAATTTTAAAGTATATTATCTAAAAAAACATAAATCAAATCAAAATTTTACCAAGACAAATATTTAATATTTTAATCTTAAAATAAAATAACTTTAATCTAATTTAACATAAATAAATTGATACTTCATGTTTGACTATTAGTAAACTTAAATTTGACTCCAAGTGTTGACAAAATAGACTGCTAGGGTTTGATGACCTGCATGCTCCATCCCCTGCTACACCCAGCCATCCTACCTCTCAGAATCGTGAACTGTTGCTACCACAACTGTGGATGAGCCTGACATTGCAGAATGGGCTCAGATAGGGGGGTGAAAACCCCCTCTTACAGAAATGTAATAGCCAACAAAACGGAAGGGGCAAGAGCTCGACAATCATCCTTTGAACCACCACTGCATCTTAGAGATCACTTGCTGGAAGATGAACAAGGCTTAGGGGAAAACATGGAAATGAAAGTCGAACCATTGCATCCAAAGGAATCTCGCATCTGGAAACAAGGGAAACGCATCCCTCAAGCGCCAAATGCACCAAAATATGTGATAAAATCCACCAAGGTTGGAGAACACACCCAGTTCATGAAGGATCGTGCCCTTATCGGGAAATTATTAGGGTTATGGCCCTCGAAGAAAGACCCCACACGATGGATTAAAAATGGGTGGAACTCAAAAGGTGATTATGAGATTCAACTAAGCTCGAAAGTTTTCTTCACAGTCATTTTCTACATCGAGGAGGACAAATATCAACTTTTTGAAAATGGCACCTACTTCTACAACCCTATCAGGATTTATTTGAGGTTTTGGAGGGATCGATTTTTCCCAGAAAAGGAATACTTTGCATGTGCCCCAGTTTGGATCTGCCTCTACTCCCTACCCCAAGAATTATGGCTCAAGGAGATCTTAATGGGAATTGGAAATACTTTGGGAAGATAAGTAAAATCCTCAGAAGCCACCAAGCAAAGAAGATACACATCCTATGCACGCATCTGTGTATACATGAACATCTCCAAATCCCTCCTCGATTCAGTCACCATAGAATATCAAGATGAGGAATGGATTCAGACCATAGATTATGAACACATTCCCTTCAGATGCATAAAATGTCATGAACATGGACATATCTTCAGAGATGGCCCCCTCAATGCTCCATCTCAACCAACATCAGAGGAGAAACAAAAAGATGGCTACACTCAACTTCTGGGGCACATGAAACCCCCTTCGAAAAAATCCAATCAAAATGGGAACCAGAAGATCCCTACCAACAACTCCTTTGATGCACTTAGCAACCTACCAGAGATAGAAGAAGTTGAAAATGCCCACAAATCAGTAGATCTGAGTAAAGAAAAAGGCAAGGAAAAACAAACCCTAGATCCAGTCCTAGATAAAATCATAGGTCACGATTCCCCAACTCAAATGGCACCAAGAAAAGACTTAGATGAATGCAGAGACACCATAATGCAGTTGGATGAGAGGGAACTTGCGGACATTGGCCTTGACAAGCTCAAGGATGCTTTCAACAGGAAGTAATTGCAAACCATACCAGTGGAGCAGCTTAGAAACGTTCACAAGGTTTTTATCGAATCCACAACATGCGCCACTTCCCCATTAGGAATACACCTAGATCCTGATCCAGACCCCAAACGAAACCAAAAAGAGGGAAAATGATGTGGGCGTAAGATGACTCATCAATTGATCAAAGAGGTAGGAAACATTATGATTAACTCAGGCAAAATGCAGTGCCTTATTGAAGGTTTTTTTTGCCCGCCACACAACTCCTCATGATGAAGATTGTCACATGAAATATCAAAGGCATCAATGGAAGATCTAAGCAAACAATTCTTCAAAATTGCATCAAGGCAGAGGATCCATAAATTTTTCTACTACAGGAAACCAAATGTGCGAGAGAAATGGAAGAGGAAATATTCAAAATATGTTGGTGTCACTGTAACTTCATATACACATAATCCAAAGGGGCTGCAGGGGGTTTATCCATCCTCTGGAACCCAACCACGGTCATCCTAGAACCATCCTTTTCAATGGTGGGAATGCTTACAACACACTACCATGCCATTGGATTCAGCAAAGAAGGAGTCATCACTAATGCATATGGTCCTCAGATCATCTAGGAGAAAGACCACTTCATAGCTAACTTGGCCCATATAGAATATCTAATAGGTCAAGATAAATGGATATTAGGAGGGTATTTTAACATCATACGCACCCTAGAAGAAAAAAGAGGTGGCTTGAAATGATTGGATCAAGACAACACCAAGTTCAACAATCTCATAGATCGTCTCAAACTAATTGACATTGAGACCAGGAATGGCTCCTTCACCTAGTCCAATCTGCATGCGGGTTCCCAACACATATCTTGTAGACTGGATTTTTTCCTAATATCAGAAACCCTAATGCTTGAGGAAGCCCTGATTGAAGAAAACATTCTTCCAAAATCGAGCTTAGATGAGTGGTCGGTCCAGCTGTGGATGGATACGATAGCCACCTCCAAATACAAACCTTTTCTCTTGGATAATTTTTGGATAAATCACCCAGACTTTCTGGAGCTCTCTCGTACCTCATGGACCAATGAAGAAATCACACATACCACAAGGATGTATAGATTCCAACAACACCTAAAAAACTTCAAGCAACAACTTCAGGACTGGAAAAAGAATGTATTTGATAATATATTCTAAGCACAAAAGGCCCTAGAACAATGAATAAAGGACATTCAAAAAGAATCCATAATATATTTCTATTCAGACACCCTACTATAGGAGGAGTCTAGCTTGAAGCAGCAACTTGTAGACCGACACGAGAAGGAGGATATCCTTTGGAAATAGAAGTCTCGAGTACAATGGTTAAAGGAAGGAGAAAAGAACACAAAGTTCTTTCATCACTCCATGATTCACAGATGATACATCAACCATATCACAAAGATAGAGGACACAAAAGGTAACACAATTCTAGATCATGAAGAAATTGAAACAAAATTAGTTGATTATTACAAAGAGATTCTTTCATAACCTCCAATTTATAGAACATCTTCCATCAATTGGGTAACCCAACATATTCCATCCCTAATCACTTAGGATCAAAATCAAGCTTTGATGAGACCGATCATACAAGAGGAAGTCAATCAGAAAGTCAAGGAAATTCCCCCAGGAAAATCCATTGGGCCAAATGGTTTCACCACAGACTTCTTCCACCACTATTGGTCGATGATATGAGAATAGGTTTGGAAAATCGCGGAGGAATCATGCACATTAGGATAGGTTCTCTCGACCCTCAATGCCACCTTTCTCAACCTCATCCCCAAGGAGGATCGAGTCACCAACCCGAAGTAGTTTAGACCGATAGCGCTTTGCAATGTCATATATAAGATCATCACAAAGGTCATTGCTCTCTGACTCAATCCCATCCTTGCTTTCATCATCTCAAAGGAACAGTCTAGGTATGTGGAGGAATGACAAATAATGGATAGTGTAATCTTGGTTCACGAGGTGATTCACTCGCTAAATACCACTCGCACCCTAGGTATGCTCATAAGGCTCGACCTCTCTAAATATTTTGATCGACTTAGTTGGAAGTACATGCTTTCTCTTGTTTCGGCTTTTGGGTTCACTGAATATTGGACAGCATGGATCTGAAGCTCAACTCCTCAAGATTCTTCTCCATCTTAGTCAATGGTGCCCCCTCCTGGCCTTTTCCCCCCCTCTCGAGGTATTCGTCAAGGGGATCCACTATCCCCTTTCCTATTTGTAATCATGGAAAAACAATTTGGGCGATACATGTCAGCCTCGATCTTGAATGGTTCCCTCCAAGTGCTCGCTATCTATGGCCTTTATCCTACTACCTCCCATAGCTAATTTTTCAATGATACGATGCTTATGAACACCCCCAAAACCCAGGAAGATGTTAAACTCCAAGAAATCCTCATTGACTTTAGAGAAGCCTCACGTACTACTTTTAATTTGGAGAAATCCCAAATATTCTTCTTCAACATTCTTCCCACAATCCAGTAGCACATCTCACGCCTCCTAGGCATAACAAGAAGCTCCCTTTCATCCAACTACCTGGACCTTCCCTTATCAGACTCGGCTACACGAAATATCACCTGCGACTCCCTTATTCTCTCAATTTCCAACCGCCTCAGTTCTAGGACCTTCAAATTTTTAAATCTCCCTGCCATGTTTATCCTCTTAAAAGAATTGCTTCAAGCTATTACAACTTACATGTTCTCATCTCTAGCAGCGCCACAAACTGTCATCAAAATCATCAAAAACCTTCAGCAAAATTTCCTCTGGCACGATCATGAACAAGGGAAAAAAGGGCCCTTATCAGTTGGGAAAAAATATGCACACCAACTCCCTTGGGAGGACCGGGTCTCCGAGACCTAGGAAAGCTCAACAATATCATGGGAGCAAAAATATGGTGGTGTTGGCTCAAGTACCTGATGGAACTTCGGGCACGAATCTAGAGGAATAAATATACCCCCCAACTTCTGCAAGAACATCTTGCTCAACTTGATGATCAGATCAATGGATCCAATATTTGGAACGCAGCTTGGCCAAACCACCCACTCATCCAAACACATGCATTTAGGGAAGTGCGAAATGGACACCATACCTGATTCTGGATGGATTCTTGGTAGCAACTACCTCTGCAGCAAAAAATGGAAAACTTTCACCCTTATCAATACCATATACAAGGGTTGGAGCATCTCAAAGTGGCTGACCTCTAGCTTAGTTTCCCTCATCAACCCCCTTGGCGCAACTAGAAACTGCTTCCACAAGATCTCAACCTTTCAATAGATCTTGATCTGCTACCATGGAAAGCAACATTAGGGAAAAGAAAGATATGCATTAGTGAGGAGATGGACATTCTTCCCTAGGGGTATACCCCTTCGGGAACATTCAGAATCAAAGAATCCTACCATCTCCAGGAAAATTTTCATAATCAATTGAAATAACACATCTAGCACATAATCTAGAAAACCAAACTCTGGCCAAAAGTTTCCACCTTTCTTTGGCTCTTGGTGAAAAATCACATCCTAAACTGGGACAAGCTTAAGAAGCGAGGCTATATTGGACCCTCAATTTTCTATCTATGCCAGCAACAGGAAGAAACAATGGAGCACATATTTAATCAATGCCCCAATAGTAATATGATCTGGGATGAAGTTCCTCTAATCACGAGGAAAACTAAAGGAGACAGGACAAGTATCATCAACACTATCATGGACTGGGGCTCTGAGGTGTTCAAAATCCTACTCCTGAACGGGATTTGGAAACTCCTGCCAGGATTTATAGTGTGGCAACTCTGGAAAGAAGGAAACTGACACATCTTCCATTCCCAGGCCTCCACCCCCTCAATTATTTGGTCAAGGATCTTTGAGAGCATACAAGAAACTATCCACGCTCATCCTTGGACCCAGGATGACCTTGCCACTGAACCTCCCGAATCCATTATCTTTTCCTCCTGGAAGCTGATAACACCCAATGCACCACTTATTCTCAAAACTCCCCCAACTCCCACGTCCAAAATCCCTTGGTTTTGGGAATCTAAACTTTGATGGTGCCTCAAAAGGAAATCCTGACCGAGTAGGATTTGGAGAGGTCATTAGAGATAACACAGGGAAAATCCGACACCTTATGGCGGGATATCTAGGGCATGATATGAACAACTCAACAGAACTTTGGGGTCTCATCAGGGACATTCAAATGACCTCAGATCTTAACTTACCTCATCTCATAATTGAAGGAGATTAAAAATAATTATCTCATTGGTATCCAAAATCATAAACGGGACTGATCACAAGAAAATTGCTCCAAGTTGGCGCCATTTAGGACCCTTATCTTACTTACAAGCTTGTTTGCATCCTTCCCTCACTCTCATCACTTCTCACATAAGACGTGAAGCCAACAAAGTTGTTGATAAATTAGCTAATGAAGGCATTGCTACGCAAGCATAGATCCTCATTCTCAACGCCCAAGATCATCTTGACTCACAACTGTTAACCCTTTCCACATAGCTAGATCTTCAAGACTGCCTCCCCCCCGATAGGGTGACACCTGATAAGCACTTGATACATGGCACTCTGGTGACGAGTGTAGTTAAATACCCTTTCCACCATCCTCCCCCTTCGTCAATCCACTATGCCTAGCATTCAATCTGGAAAGGAGTTAGTGCGTTGGGACAACAGGGGAGTTTAATGGCGCAATAGGCTTGGTTGGCTCTTCGGATCTAGTATGATGCAGCAAGGCAACATCACCTCAACATTCATGGCACCCCAAACTGTCATTTCCCTTATCATCACACATGTAATCTCTTAGTGCAGTTCTTATCTCGTGTTTTTTCCCTTGGCTCTGAATTTTCCACCTGCAATTTTCGTCTGAGGGGCATGAATACATGTCAATTTTCTTTCCCCCACGCCTAGCTTCTCCTTCAATTCCTCTCCCAATGGTGCTGAAGCCATGCCTCATGAGAGAGGCAAGACCAAACGCGGGGTGATCTAATACAGTTTGGTAGGCCAACACAGGTGCATAGGCCTGCCCTCTCTTTCTCCCAATCCTGGTAGGATCTATGTCTGCCATCCTTATTCCAACCAAAGATGGCGAGATGATGCCTAGCCTATGACCCAATTTCCCTACCTTGAGCTAAATTATGGTGTTTGTATAGTGGAGGAGGAGATTCCTCCTAATTGGAAGGAGGACATCATGGAGCAAACAACACCAACCGACACTTCCCTCCCTTTGAATTATCCTGATATTGCTATGGGCGGTTATGTGGTGGAGGAGGAAATTCCTCCAGAGAAGCAGGACGACTTCATGCAAAGAACAACCCCCAATATCAACAAACGGCACAATGAAGCCACTGGGATTGATTGGGATGATTGTTGGGCTGAGGAGGAGACCCATCTGAAGTAGCATACAACTGAGCCAGACCATCCAGCCTTGGCAAGACATGATTTTCCCAGTCCTCGCAGGATTACGAAGGACTATTTAAATCTGATCTTTGAGATGAGACGAGATATGGATGACTAGCTTCACAGCTAGCATGCCCTCAACAGACGTCTGGATATGTTGTTTGATTCACTTCCAAGTGAGCCTGCGAAGAGCCGCTGCCCAACATGCTGCCAATCATTTTCCTTCACTGTCTGCCATGATGGAAGTCCAGATTTGCCTCAAATTTAGTTTATTTATTGCTTTGTTATCAGTCTTAGTTAGGATGCATTTACAGTCAAATTTTGTTGTAGATAGACTCTGGTATATTGGCTTGACTATGAACATTGCAGGTCACTTGTTCTGATTTCCATACATGTGGCAGAATAGGTGGCGGTTGTTTATGTATGTTTGGACATGTAGCGCTTTTTTGGCATTTTAAAGTAATACAAACTCTTTTTTGTTTAAAAGAAAAACATAAATAACTTGATATAAAATATTAAAAATTAGAAACTAAAACCTTATTACATATCTTTGAA